>JBAPLH010001038.1:0-81487 GCA_037897445.1 Ceriops zippeliana
CATCACTAACAAATGAGTCATTGATTCTAATTTGCATTTCGTACTAATGTGAATTGGGTTATTACCTAAATAATGAGTACTTTATATTCACTACATGCTAATTAGGCCCCTTTTGTTATTACAAAGCACTATATTTTCATGCAATGACTATGAAATTATCTTTTGTCTCCTTATTAACAACTATATTCATCAAGGAAACAATGTCCATATCTATACAATTGCATTCAAGATTAACAAACAATGGAGTCCATAATAATCTTGATTAGGTTTCTTATTGATGCGAATTGGGTGATTTTTAAAAATCAAGAATCCCTCACATAATTTCAGGTTTGGAAGACTTTTCTTTTGATTCCAAACACTCTTTTTCACACAATGATCGTATGATTAAAATTTATGACTAAATTACACAATATATTAATTAAAACAAACATCTCCACGCACAATTGAAATTCTAAATGTGTTTAGTTCCATCACCCAAATGAGTCATTGATTCTAATTTACATTTCGTACTAATGTGAATTGGGTTATTAACTAAATAATGACACTTTCTATTAACTACACGGTAATCAGGCTCCTTTTGTTGTTACAAGCACTATTTTTCTTGCAATGAATATGAAATTATCTTTTGTCTCCTTATTAACAACTATATTCATCAAGAAAACAATGTCCATATCTATATAATGCATTCAATATTAATAAACAATGGGGTCCATAATCTTGATTAGGGATTCTTATTGATGTGAATTGGTTGATTTTAAAATAAAGATTCCCTCACAAGATTTCTGGTTTGGAATACATGTCTTTTGATTCCAAACAGTCTTTTTCACTCAATGATTGTGAGATTAAAATTTATGAGTAAATTACCCAGTATATTAATTAAAAAAAATATGTGGACGCACAATTGAAAATCTAAATGTGTTTAGTTCCATCACCCAAAATGAGTCATTGATTCTAATTTGCATTTCGTACTAATGTGAATTGGGTTATTACCTAAATAATGATACTTTATATTCACTACATTCTAATCAAGCTCCTTTTGTTATTACAAGCACTATTTTTTCTTGCAATGACTATGAAATTATCTTTTGTCTCCTTATTAACAACTATATTCATCAAGTAAACACTATCCATATATATACAATGCATTCAAGATTAACAAACAATGGGGTCTATAATCTTGATTACGGTTTCTTATTGATGTGAATTGGGTGATTTTTTTTAAAATAAAGGAATCCCTCACATAATTTCAGGTTTGGAAGACTTTTCTTTTGATTCCACACACTCTTTTTCACACAATGATCGTATGATTAAAATTTATGACTAAATTACACAATATATTAATTAAAAAAAAACATGTCGACGCACAATTGAAAATCTAAATGTGTTTAGTTCCATCACCCAAATGAGTCATTGATTCTAATTTGCATTTCGTACTAATGTGAATTGGGTTATTACCTAAATAATGAGACTTTATATTCACTACATGCTAATTAGGCCCCTTTTGTTATTACAAGCACTATATTTTCATGCAATGACTATGAAATTATCTTTTGTCTCCTTATTAACAACTATATTCATCAAGTAAACAATGTCCATATCTCTACAATGCATTCAAGATTAACAAACAATGGAGTCCATAATCTTGATTAGGTTTTCTTATTGATGCGAATTGGGTGATTTTTAAAATCAAGAATCCCTCACATAATTTCAGGTTTGGAAGACTTTTCTTTTGATTCCAAACACTCTTTTTCACACAATGATCGTATGATTAAAATTATATGACTAAATTACACAATATATTAATTAAAACAAACATCTCCACGCACAATTGAAATTCTAAATGTGTTTAGTTCCATCACCCAAATGAGTCATTGATTCTAATTTACATTTCGTACTAATGTGAATTGAGTTATTAACTAAATAATGACACTTTCATATTAACTACACGGTAATCAGGCTCCTTTTGTTGTTACAAGCACTATTTTTCTTGCAATGAATATGAAATTATCTTTTGTCTCCTTATTAACAACTATATTCATCAAGAAAAACAATGTCCATATATATCTATATAATGCATTCAATATTAATAAACAATGGGGTCCATAATCTTGATTAGGGATTCTTATTGATGTGAAATTGGTTGATTTTTAAAATAAAGATTCCCTCACAAGATTTCTGGTTTGGAATACATGTCTTTTGATTCCAAAAACAGTCTTTTTCACTCAATGATTGTGAGATTAAAAATTTATGAGTAAATTACCCAGTATATTAATTAAAAAAAAATATGTGGACGCACAATTGAAAATCTAAATGTGTTTAGTTCCATCACCCAAAATGAGTCATTGATTCTAATTTGCATTTCGTACTAATGTGAATTGGGTTATTACCTAAATAATGATACTTTATATTCACTACATTCTAATCAAGCTCCTTTTGTTATTACAAGCACTATTTTTCTTGCAATGACTATGAAAATTATCTTTTGTCTCCTTATTAACAACTATATTCATCAAGTAAACACTATCCATATATATACAATGCATTCAAGATTAACAAACAATGGGGTCTATAATCTTGATTACGGTTTCTTATTGATGTGAATTGGGTGATTTTTAAAATAAAGAATCCCTCACATAATTTCAGGTTTGGAAGACTTTTCTTTTGATTCCAACACTCTTTTTTTCACACAATGATCGTATGATTAATATTTATGACTAAATTACACAATATATTAATTAAAAAGAAACATGTCGACGCACAATTGAAAATCTAAATGTGTTTAGTTCCATCACCCAAATGAGTCATTGATTCTAATTTGCATTTCGTACTAATGTGAATTGGGTTATTACCTAAATAATGAGACTTTATATTCACTACATGCTAATTAGGCCCCTTTTGTTATTACAAGCACTATTTTTCATGCAATGACTATGAAATTATCTTTTGTCTCCTTATTAACAACTATATTCATCAAGTAAACAATGTCCATATCTCTACAATGCATTCAAGATTAACAAACAATGAAGTCCATAATCTTGATTAGGTTTCTTATTGATGCGAATTGGGTGATTTTTAAAATCAAGAATCCCTCACATAATTTCAGGTTTGGAAGACTTTTCTTTTGATTCCAAACACTCTTTTTCACACAATGATCGTATGATTAAAATTTATGACTAAATTACACAATATATTAATTAAAACAAACATCTCCACGCATAATTGAAATTCTAAATGTGTTTAGTTCCATCACCCAAATGAGTCATTGATTCTAATTTACATTTCGTACTAATGTGAATTGAGTTATTAACTAAATAATGACACTTTCTATTAACTACATGGTAATCAGGCTCCTTTTGTTGTTACAAGCACTATTTTTCTTGCAATGAATATGAAATTATCTTTTGTCTCCTTATTAACAACTATATTCATCAAGAAAACAATGTCCATATCTATATAATGCACTCAATATTAATAAACAATGGGGTCCATAATCTTGATTAGGGATTCTTATTGATGTGAATTGGTTGATTTTAAAATAAAGATTCCCTCACAAGATTTCTGGTTTGGAATACATGTCTTTTGATTCCAAACAGTCTTTTTCACTCAATGATTGTGAGATTAAAATTTATGAGTAAATTACCCAGTATATTAATTAAAAAAAATATGTGGACGCACAATTGAAAATCTAAATGTGTTTAGTTCCATCACCCAAAATGAGTCATTGATTCTAATTTGCATTTCGTACTAATGTGAATTGGGTTATTACCTAAATAATGATACTTTATATTCACTACATTCTAATCAAGCTCCTTTTGTTATTACAAGCACTATTTTTCTTGCAATGACTATGAAATTATCTTTTGTCTCCTTATTAACAACTATATTCATCAAGTAAACACTATCCATATATATACAATGCATTCAAGATTAACAAACAATGGGGTCTATAATCTTGATTACGGTTTCTTATTGATGTGAATTGGGTGATTTTTAAAATAAAGAATCCCTCACATAATTTCAGGTTTGGAAGACTTTTCTTTTGATTCCACACACTCTTTTTCACTCAATGATCGTATGATTAATATTTATGACTAAATTACACAATATATTAATTAAAAGAAACATGTCGACGCACAATTGAAAATTTAAATGTGTTTAGTTCCATCACCCAAATGAGTCATTGATTCTAATTTGCATTTCGTACTAATGTGAATTGGGTTATTACCTAAATAATGAGACTTTATATTCACTACATGCTAATTAGGCCCCTTTTGTTATTACAAGCACTATATTTCATGCAATGACTATGAAATTATCTTTTGTCTCCTTATTAACAACTATATTCATCAAGTAAACAATGTCCATATCTATACAATGCATTCAAGATTAACAAACAATGGAGTCCATAATCTTTATTAGGTTTCTTATTGATGCGAATTGGGTGATTTTTAAAATCAAGAATCCCTCACATAATTTCAGGTTTGGAAGACTTTTCTTTTGATTCCAAACACTCTTTTTCACACAATGATCGTATGATTAAAATTTATGACTAAATTACACAATATATTAATTAAAAACAAACATCTCCACGCATAATTGAAATTCTAAATGTGTTTAGTTCCATCACCCAAATGAGTCATTGATTCTAATTTACATTTCGTACTAATGTGAATTGAGTTATTAACTAAATAATGACACTTTCTATTAACTACATGGTAATCAGGCTCCTTTTGTTGTTACAAGCACTATTTTTCTTGCAATGAATATGAAATTATCTTTTGTCTCCTTATTAACAACTATATTCATCAAGAAAACAATGTCCATATCTATATAATGCATTCAATATTAATAAACAATGGGGTCCATAATCTTGATTAGGGATTCTTATTGATGTGAATTGGTTGATTTTAAAATAAAGATTCCCTCACAAGATTTCTGGTTTGGAATACATGTCTTTTGATTCCAAACAGTCTTTTTCACTCAATGATTGTGAGATTAAAATTTATGAGTAAATTACCCAGTATATTAATTAAAAAAAAATATGTGGACGCACAATTGAAAATCTAAATGTGTTTAGTTCCATCACCCAAAATGAGTCATTGATTCTAATTTGCATTTCGTACTAATGTGAATTGGGTTATTACCTAAATAATGATACTTTATATTCACTACATTCTAATCAAGCTCCTTTTGTTATTACAAGCACTATTTTTCTTGCAATGACTATGAAATTATCTTTTGTCTCCTTATTAACAACTATATTCATCAAGTAAACACTATCCATATATATACAATGCATTCAAGATTAACAAACAATGGGGTCTATAATCTTGATTACGGTTTCTTATTGATGTGAATTGGGTGATTTTTAAAATAAAGAATCCCTCACATAATTTCAGGTTTGGAAGACTTTTCTTTTGATTCCACACACTCTTTTTCACTCAATGATCGTATGATTAATATTTATGACTAAATTACACAATATATTAATTAAAAAGAAACATGTCGACGCACAATTTGAAAATCTAAATGTGTTTAGTTCCATCACCCAAATGAGTCATTGATTCTAATTTGCATTTCGTACTAATGTGAATTGGGTTATTACCTAAATAATGAGACTTTTATATTCACTACATGCTAATTAGGCCCCTTTTTGTTATTACAAGCACTATATTTCATGCAATGACTATGAAATTATCTTTTGTCTCCTTATTAACAACTATATTCATCAAGTAAACAATGTCCATATCTATACAATGCATTCAAGATTAACAAACAATGGAGTCCATAATCTTGATTAGGTTTCTTATTGATGCGAATTGGGTGATTTTTAAAATCAAGAATCCCTCACATAATTTCAGGTTTGGAAGACTTTTCTTTTGATTCAAACACTCTTTTTCACACAAATGATCGTATGATTAAAATTTATGACTAAATTACACAATATATTAATTAAAACAAACATCTCCACGCACAATTGAAATTCTAAATGTGTTTAGTTCCATCACCCAAATGAGTCATTGATTCTAATTTACATTTCGTACTAATGTGAATTGGGTTATTAACTAAATAATGACACTTTCTATTAACTACACGGTAATCAGGCTCCTTTTGTTGTTACAAGCACTATTTTTCTTGCAATGAATATGAAATTATCTTTTGTCTCCTTATTAACAACTATATTCATCAAGAAAAACAATGTCCATATCTATATAATGCATTCAATATTAATAAACAATGGGGTCCATAATCTTGATTAGGGATTCTTATTGATGTGAATTGGTTGATTTTTAAAATAAAGATTCCCTCACAAGATTTCTGGTTTGGAATACATGTCTTTTGATTCCAAACAGTCTTTTTCACTCAATGATTGTGAGATTAAAATTTATGAGTAAATTACCCCAGTATATTAATTAAAAAAAAAATATGTGGACGCACAATTGAAAATCTAAATGTGTTTAGTTCTATCACCCAAAATGAGTCATTGATTCTAATTTGCATTTCGTACTAATGTGAATTGGGTTATTACCTAAATAATGATACTTTATATTCACTACATTCTAATCAAGCTCCTTTTGTTATTACAAGCACTATTTTTCTTGCAATGACTATGAAATTATCTTTTGTCTCCTTATTAACAACTATATTCATCAAGTAAACACTATCCATATATATACAATGCATTCAAGATTAACAACAAACAATGGGGTCTATAATCTTGATTACGGTTTCTTATTGATGTGAATTGGGTGATTTTTAAAATAAAGAATCCCTCACATAATTTCAGGTTTGGAAGACTTTTCTTTTGATTCCAGACACTCTTTTTCACGCAATGATCGTATGATTAATATTTATGACTAAATTACACAATATATTAATTAAAAGAAACATGCCAACGCACAATTGAAAATCTAAATGTGTTTAGTTCCATCACCCAAATGAGTCATTGATTCTAATTTGCATTTTGTACTAATGTGAATTAGGTTATTACCTAAATAATGAGACTTTATATTCACTACATGCTAATTAGGCCCCTTTTGTTATTACAAGCACTATATTTCATGCAATGACTATGAAATTATCTTTTGTCTCCTTATTAACAACTATATTCATCAAGTAAACAATGTCCATATCTCTACAATGCATTCAAGATTAACAAACAATGAAGTCCATAATCTTGATTAGGTTTCTTATTGATGCGAATTGGGTGATTTTTAAAATCAAGAATCCCTCACATAATTTCAGGTTTGGAAGACTTTTCTTTTGATTCCAAACACTCTTTTTCACACAATGATCGTATGATTAAAATTTATGACTAAATTACACAATATATTAATTAAAACAAACATCTCCACGCATAATTGAAATTCTAAATGTGTTTAGTTCCATCACCCAAATGAGTCATTGATTCTAATTTACATTTCGTACTAATGTGAATTGAGTTATTAACTAAATAATGACACTTTCTATTAACTACATGGTAATCAGGCTCCTTTTGTTGTTACAAGCACTATTTTTCTTGCAATGAATATGAAATTATCTTTTGTCTCCTTATTAACAACTATATTCATCAAGAAAACAATGTCCATATCTATATAATGCATTCAATATTAATAAACAATGGGGTCCATAATCTTGATTAGGGATTCTTATTGATGTGAATTGGTTGATTTTTAAAATAAAGATTCCCTCACAAGATTTCTGGTTTGGAATACATGTCTTTTGATTCCAAACAGTCTTTTTTCACTCAATGATTGTGAGATTAAAATTTATGAGTAAATTACCCAGTATATTAATTAAAAAAAAATATGTGGACGCACAATTGAAAATCTAAATGTGTTTAGTTCCATCACCCAAAAAATGAGTCATTGATTCTAATTTGCATTTCGTACTAATGTGAATTGGGTTATTACCTAAATAATGATACTTTATATTCACTACATTCTAATCAAGCTCCTTTTGTTATTACAAGCACTATTTATTTTTCTTGCAATGACTATGAAATTATCTTTTGTCTCCTTATTAACAACTATATTCATCAAGTAAACACTATCCATATATATACAATGCATTCAAGATTAACAAACAATGGGGGTCTATAATCTTGATTACGGTTTCTTATTGATGTGAATTGGGTGATTTTTAAAATAAAGAATCCCTCACATAATTTCAGGTTTGGAAGACTTTTCTTTTGATTCCACACACTCTTTTTCACTCAATGATCGTATGATTAATATTTATGACTAAATTACACAATATATTAATTAAAAGAAACATGTCGACGCACAATTGAAAATTTAAATGTGTTTAGTTCCATCACCCAAATGAGTCATTGATTCTAATTTGCATTTCGTACTAATGTGAATTGGGTTATTACCTAAATAATGAGACTTTATATTCACTACATGCTAATTAGGCCCCTTTTGTTATTACAAGCACTATATTTCATGCAATGACTATGAAATTATCTTTTGTCTCCTTATTAACAACTATATTCATCAAGTAAACAATGTCCATATCTCTACAATGCATTCAAGATTAACAAACAATGAAGTCCATAATCTTGATTAGGTTTCTTATTGATGCGAATTGGGTGATTTTTAAAATCAAGAATCCCTCACATAATTTCAGGTTTGGAAGACTTTTCTTTTGATTCCAAACACTCTTTTTCACACAATGATCGTATGATTAAAATTTATGACTAAATTACACAATATATTAATTAAAACAAACATCTCCACGCACAATTGAAATTCTAAATGTGTTTAGTTCCATCACCCAAATGAGTCATTGATTCTAATTTACATTTCGTACTAATGTGAATTGGGTTATTAACTAAATAATGACACTTTCTATTAACTACACGGTAATCAGGCTCCTTTTGTTGTTACAAGCACTATTTTTCTTGCAATGAATATGAAATTTATCTTTTGTCTCCTTATTAACAACTATATTCATCAAGAAAACAATGTCCATATCTATATAATGCATTCAATATTAATAAACAATGGGTGTCCATAATCTTGATTAGGGATTCTTATTGATGTGAATTGGTTGATTTTAAAATAAAAGATTCCCTCACAAGATCTCTGGTTTGGAATACATGTCTTTTGATTCCAAACAGTCTTTTTCACTCAATGATTGTGAGATTAAAATTTATGAGTAAATTACCCGGTATATTAATTAAAAAAAATATGTGGACGCACAATTGAAAATCTAAATGTGTTTAGTTCCATCACCCAAAATGAGTCATTGATTTTAATTTGCATTTCATACTAAGGTGAATTGGGTTATTACCTAAATAATGATAATTTATATTCACTACATTCTAATCAAGCTCCTTTTGTTATTACAAGCACTATTTTTCCCGCAATGAATATGAAATTATCTTTTGTGTCTCCTTATTAACAAACTATATTCATCAAGTAAACACTATCCATATATATACAATGCATTCAAGATTAACAAACAATGGGGTCTATAATCTTGATTACGGTTTCTTATTGATGTGAATTGGGTGATTTTTAAAATAAAGAATCCCTCACATAATTTCAGGTTTGGAAGACTTTTCTTTTGATTCCAGACACTCTTTTTCACACAATGATCGTATGATTAAAATTTATGACTAAATTACTCAATATATTAATTAAAAGAAACATGTCGACACACAATTGAAAATCTAAATGTGTTTAGTTCCATCACCCAAATGAGTCATTTATTCTAATTTGCTTTTCGTACTAATGTGAATTGGGATATTACCTAAATAATGAGACTTTATATTCACTACATGCTAATTAGGCCCCTTTTGTTATTACAAGCACTATTTTTCATGCAATGACTATGAAATTATCTTTTGTCTCCTTATTAACAACTATATTCATCAAGTAAACAATCTCCATATCTATACAATGCATTCAAGATTAACAAACAATGGAGTCCATAATCCTGATTAGGTTTCTTATTGATGGGAATGGGGTGATTTTTAAAAGCAAGAATCCCTCACATAATTTCAGGTTTGGAAGACTTTTCTTCTGATTCCAAACACTCTTTTTCACACAATGATCGTATGATTAAAATTTATGACTAAATCACACAATATATTAATTAAAACAAACATCTCCATGCACAATTGAAATTCTAAATGTGATTAGTTCCATCACCCAAATGAGTCATTGATTCTAATTTACATTTCGTACTAATGTGAATTGGGTTATTAACTAAATAATGACACTTTATATTAACAACACGGTAATCAGGCTCCTTTTGTTGTTACAAGCACTATTTTTCTTGCAATGAATATGAAATTATCTTTTGTCTCCTTATTAACAACTATATTCATCAAGAAAACAATGTCCATATCTATATAATGCATTCAATATTAATAAACAATGGGGTCCATAATCTTGATTAGGGATTCTTATTGATGGGAATTGGTTGATTTTAAAATAATGATTCCCTCACAAGATTTCTGGTTTGGAATACATATCTTTTGATTCCAAACAGTCTTTTTCACTCAATGATTGTGAGATTAAAATTTATGAGTAAATTACCCAGTATATTAATCAAAAAAAATATGTGGATGCACAATTGAAAATCTAAATGTGTTTAGTTCCATCACCCAAATGAGTCATTGATTCTAATTTGCATTTCGTGCTAATGTGAATTGGGTTATTACCTAAATAATGAGACTTTATATTCACTACATGCTAATTAGGCCCCTTTTGTTATTACAAGCACTGTTTTTCATGCAATGACTATGAAATTATCTTTTGTCTCCATATTAACAACTATATTCATCAAGTAAACAATGTCCATATCTATACAATGCATTCAAGATTAACAAATAATGGAGTCCATAATCTTGATTAGGTTTCTTATTGATGCGAATTGGGTGATTTTTAAAATCAAGAATCCCTCACATAATTTCAGGTTTGGAAGACTTTTCTTTTGATTCCAAACACTCTTTTTCACACAATGATCGTATGATTAAAATTTATGACTAAATTACACAATATATTAATTAAAACAAACATCTCCACGCACAATTGAAATTCTAAATGTGTTTAGTTCCATCACCCAAATGAGTCATTGATTCTAATTTACATTTCGTACTAATGTGAATTGGGTTATTAACTAAATAATGACAATTTCCATTAACTACACGGTAATCAGGCTCCTTTTGTTGTTACAAGCACTATTTTTCTTGCAATGAATATGAAATTATCTTTTGTCTCCTTATTAACAACTATATTCATCAAGAAAACAATGTCCATATCTATATAATGCATTCAATATTAATAAACAATGGGGTCCATAATCTTGATTAGGGATTCTTATTGATGTGAATTGGTTGATTTTAAAATAATGATTCCCTCACAAGATTTCTGGTTTGGAATACATATCTTTTGATTCCAAACAGTCTTTTTCACTCAATGATTGTGAGATTAAAATTTATGAGTAAATTACCCAGTATATTAATAAAAAAAAAATATGTGGACGCACAATTGAAAATCTAAATGTGTTTAGTTCCATTACCCAAATGAGTCATTGATTCTAGTTTGCATTTCGTACTAATGTGAATTGGGTTATTACCTAAATAATGAGACTTTATATTCACTACATGCTAATTAGGCCCCTTTTGTTATTACAAGCACTATTTTTCATGCAATGACTATGAAATTATCTTTTGTCTCCATATTAACAACTATATTCATCAAGTAAACAATGTCCATATCTATACAATGCATTCAAGATTAACAAATAATGGAGTCCATAATCTTGATTAGGTTTCTTATTGATGCGAATTGGGTGATTTTTAAAATCAAGAATCCCTCACATAATTTCAGGTTTGGAAGACTTTTCTTTTGATTCCAAACACTCTTTTTCACACAATGATCGTATGATTAAAATTTATGACTAAATTACACAATATATTAATTAAAACAAACATCTCCACGCACAATTGAAATTCTAAATGTGTTTAGTTCCATCACCCAAATGAGTCATTGATTCTAATTTACATTTCGTACTAATGTGAATTGGGTTATTAACTAAATAATGACAATTTCCATTAACTACACGGTAATCAGGCTCCTTTTGTTGTTACAAGCACTATTTTTCTTGCAATGAATATGAAATTATCTTTTGTCTCCTTATTAACAACTATATTCATCAAGAAAACAATGTCCATATCTATATAATGCATTCAATATTAATAAACAATGGGGTCCATAATCTTGATTAGGGATTCTTATTGATGTGAATTGGTTGATTTTAAAATAAAGAATCCCTCACAAGATTTCTGGTTTGGAATACATGTCTTTTGATTCCAAACAGTCTTTTTCACTCAATGATTGTGAGATTATGGACTCCATTTTTTGTTAATATTGAATGCATTGTATAGATATGGACATTGTTTTCTTCATGAATATAGTTGCTAATAAGGAGACAAAAGACAATTTCATAGTGATTAGAAGAAAAATAGTGCTTGTAACAACAAAAGGAGCCTGATTAGCATGTAGTGAATATAAAGTCTCATTATTTAGGTAATAACCCAATTCACATTAGTATGAAATTCAAATTAGGATGAATGACTTCTTTGGGAGATGCAACTAAACACATTTAGATTTTCAATTGTGCGTCGACATGTTTGTTTTAATTAATATACTATGTAATTTAGACATAAATTTTCATCTCACAATGATTGTGTGAAAAAGAGCGTTTTGGTCCAAAAGACAAGTCTTCCAAACCAGAAAAGGTTGTGAGGGTTTCTTTATATAAAAAAATCAACCACTTCACATTGATAAGAAACCCTAATCAAGATTATGGACCCCATTTGTTTTTAATATTGAATGCATTGTATAGATATGGACATTGTTTTCTTCATGAATATAGTTGCTAATAAGGAGACAAAAGAAAATTTCATAGTGATTAGAGGAAAAATAGCGCTTGTAACAACAAAAGGAGCCTGATTAGCATGTAGTGAATATAAAGTCTCATTATTTAGGTAATAACCCAATTCACATTAGTACGATATGCTAATTAGAATCAATGACTCATTTGGGCGATGGAACTAAACACATTTACATTTTCAATTGTGCGTCGACATGTTTGTTTCAATTAATATAATGTGAAATTTAGACATAAATTTTAATCTCACGATGATTGTGTGAATAAGAGTGTTTTGGTCCAAAAGACAAGTCTTCCAAACTAGAAATGTTGTGAGGGTTTCTTTATATTAAAAATCAACCAATTCACATCGATAACAAAGCCTATTCGAGATTATGGACCCATTTTTTGTTAATATTGAATGCATTGTATAGATATGGACATTGTTTTCTTCATGAATATAGTTGTTAATAAGGAGACAAAAGACAATTTCATAGTGATTGCAAGAAAAATAGTGGTTGTAACAACAAAAGGAGCCTGATTAGCATGTAGTGAATATAAAGTCTCATTTTTTAAGCAATAACCTAATTCACATTAGTATGAAATGCAAATTAGGATGAATGACTCCTTTGAGAGATGCAACTAAATACATTTAGATTTTCAATTGTGCGTCGACATGTTTGTTTTAATTAATATACTGTGTAATTTAGACATAAATTTTCATCTCACAATGATTGTGTGAAAAAGAGCATTTTGGTCCAAAAGACAAGTCTTCCAAACCAGAAAGGTTGTGGGGGTTTCTTTATATTAAAAATCAACCACTTCACATCGATAAGAAACCCTAATCAAGATTATGGACCCCATTTGTTTTTAATATTGAATGCATTGTATAGATATGGACATTGTTTTCTTCATGAATATAGTTGCTAATAAGGAGACAAAAGACAATTTCATAGTGATTAGAAGAAAAATAGCGCTTGTAACAACAAAAGGAGCCTGATTAGCATGTAGTGAATATAAAGTCTCATTATTTAGGTAATAACCCAATTCACATTAGTACGATATGCTAATGAGAATCAATGACTCATTTGGGCGATGGAAACAAACACATTTACATTTTCAATTGTGCGTCGACAAGTTTGTTTTAGTTAATATAATGTGAAATTTAGACATAAATTTTAATCTCACAATGATGGTGTGAAAAGGAGTGTTTTGGTCCAAAAGACAAGTCTTCCAAACCAGAAATGTTGTGGGGGTTTCTTTATATTGAAAATCAACCAATTCACATCGATAAGAAAGCCTAATCAAGATTATAGACCCATTTTTTGTTAATATTGAATGCATTGTATAGATATGGACATTGTTTTCTTCATGAATATAGTTGTTACTAAGGAGACAAAAGACAATTTCATAGTGATTAGAAGAAAAATAATGCCTGTAACAACAAAAGGAGCTTGAGTAGCATGTATTGAATATAAAGTCTCATTATTTAGATGATAACCCAATTCACATTAGTACGAAATGCAAATTTGGATGAATGACTCATTTGGGTGATGGAACTAAACACATTTAGATTTTCAATTGTGCGTCGATATGTTTGTTTTAATTAATATACTGTGTAATTTAGACATAAATTTTCATCTCACAATGATTGTGTAAAAAAGAGCGTTTTGGTCCAAAAGACAAGTCTTCCAAACCAGAAAGGTTGTGAGGGTTTCTTCATATTAAAAATCAACCAATTCACATCGATAAGAAACCCTAATCAAGATTATGGACCCCATTTTTTGTTAATATTGAATGCATTGTATAGATATGGACATTGTTTTCTTCATGAATATAATTGCTAATAAGGAGACAAAAGACAATTTCATAGTGATTAGAAGAAAAATAGCACTTGTAACAACAAAAGAAGCCTGATTAGCATGTAGTGAATATAAAGTCTCATTATTTAGGTAATAACCCAATTCACATTAGTACGAAATGCAAATTATAATCAATGACTCATTTGGGTGATGGAACTAAACTCATTTAGATTTTCCATTTTGCGTCGACATGTTTGTTTTAATTAATATAATGTGAAATTTAGACATAAATTTTAATCTCACGATGACTGTACGAAAAAGAGTGTTTTGGTCTAAAAGACAAGTCTTCCAAACCAAAAATGTTGTGAGGGTTTTTTTATATTAAAAATCAACCAATTCACATCGATAAGAAAGCCTAATCAAGATTATAGACCCATTTCTTGTTAATATTGAATGCATTGTGTAGATATGGACATTGTTTTCTTCATGAATATAGTTGTTACTAAGGAAACAAAAGACAATTTCATAGTGATTAGAAGAAAAATAGTGCGTGTAACAACAAAAGGAGCTTGATTAGCATGTAGTGAATATAAAGTCTCATTCTTTAGATGATAACCCAATTCACATTAGTACGAAATGCAAATTAGGATGAATGACTCATTTGGGTTATGGAACGAAACACATTTAGATTTTCAATTGTGCGTCGACATATTTGTTTTAATTAATATAATGCGTAATTTAGACATAAATTTTAATCTCACGATAATTGGGTGAAAAAGAGTGTTTTGGTCCAAAAGACAAGTCTTCCAAACCAGAAAGGTTATGAGGGTTTCTTCATATTAAAAATCAACCAAATCACATCGATAAGAAACCCTAATCAAGATTAGGGACCCCATTTTTTGTTAATATTGAATGCATTGTATAGATATGGACATTGTTTTCTTCATGAATACAGTTGTTAATAAGGGGACAAAAGACAATTTCATAGTTATTAGAAGAAAAATAGTGCTTGTAACAACAAAAGAAGCCTGATTAGCATGTAGTGAATATAAAGTCTCATTATTTAGGTAATAACCCAATTCACATTAGTACGAAATGCAAATTAGAATCAATGACTCATTTGGGTGATGGAACTAAACTCATTTAGATTTTCCATTTTGCGTCGACATGTTTGTTTTAATTAATATAATGTGAAATTTAGACATAAATTTTAATCTCACGATGACTGTATGAAAAAGAGTGTTTTGGTATAAAAGACAAGTCTTCCATACCAAAAATGTTGTGAGGGTTTCTTTATATTAAAAATCAACCAATTCACATCAATAATAAAGCCTAATCAAGATTATAGACCCATTTTTTGTTAATATTGAATGCATTGTATGGATATGGACATTGTTTTCTTCATGAATATAGTTGTTACTAAGGAGACAAAAGACAATTTCATAGTGATTAGAAGAACCCAATTCACATTAGTACGAAATGTAAATTAGAATCAATGACTCATTTGGGTGATGGAACTAATCACATTGAGAATTTCAATTGTGCGTGGAGATGTTTGTTGTAATTAATATATTGTGTAATTTAGTCATAAATTTTAATCATACGATCATTGTGTGAAAAAGAGTGTTTGGAATCAAAAGAAAAGTCTTCCAAACCTGAAATTATGTGAGGAATTCTTGATTTTAAAAATCACCCCATTCGCATCAATAAGAAACCTAATCAAGATTATGGACTCCATTGTTTGTTAATCTTGAATGCATTGTATAGATATGGACATTGTTTACTTGATGAATATAGTTGTTAATAAGGAGACAAAAGATAATTTCATAGTCATTGCATGAAAAATAGTGCTTGTAATAACAAAAGGGGCCTAATTAGCATGTAGTGAATATAAAGTCTCATTATTTAGGTGATAACCCAATTCACATTAGTACGAAATGCAAATTAAAATCAATGACTCATTTGGGTGATGGAACTAAACACATTTAGATTTTCAATTGTGCGTCGACATGTCTGTTTTAATTAATATATTGTGTAATTTAGTCATAAATTTTAATCATACGATCATTGTGTGAAAAAGAGTGTTTGGAATCAAAAGAAAAGTCTTCCAAACCTGAAATTATGTGAGGGATTCTTTATTTTAAAAATCACCCAATTCACATCAATAAGAAACCGTAATCAAGATTATAGACCCCATTGTTTGTTAATCTTGAATGCATTGTATATATATGTATAGTGTTTACTTGATGAATATAGTTGTTGATAAGGAGACAAAACATAATTTCATAGTCATTGCAAGAAAAATAGTGCTTGTAATAACAAAAGGAGCTTGATTAGAATGTAGTGAATATAAAGTCTCATTATTTAGGTAATAACCCAATTCACATCAGTACGAAATGAAAATTATAATCAATGACTCATTTGGCTGATGGAACTAAACACATTTAGAATTTCAATTCTGCGTCGACATGTTTGTTTTCATTAATATCCTGTGTAATTTAGTCATAAAGTTTAATCTCACATGATTGTGTGAAAAAGAGTGTTTGGAACCAAAAGACCAGTCTTTCAAACCAGAAATATTGTGACAGATTCTTTATTTTAAAAATCAACCAATTCACATCAATAAGAAACCCTAATCAAGATTATGGACCTCATTGTTTGTTAATATTAAATGCATTTTATAGATATGGACATTCTTTTCTTGATGAATATAGTTGTTAATAAGGAGACAAAAGATAATTTCATAGTGATTGCAAGAAAAATAGTGCTTGGAATAACAAAAGGAGCCTGATTAGCATGTAGTTAATATAAAGTGTCATTATTTAGTTAATAACCAAATTCACATTAGTACGAAATGCAAATTAGAATCAATGACTCCTTTGGGTGATGGAACTAAACACATTTAGAATTTCAATTGTGCGTCGACATGTTTGTTTTAATTAATATACTGTATAATTTAGTCCTAAATTTTAAGCTAACGATCATTGTGTGAAAAAGAGTGTTTTGGTCCAAAAGACAAGTCTTCCAATCCAGAATGGTTGTGATGGTTTCTTTATATTCAAAATGAACCAATTCACATCAATAAGAAACCCTAATCAAGATTATGGACTCCATTTTTGTTAATAATGAATGCATTCTATAGATATGGACATTGTTTTCTTCATGAATGTAGTTGTTAATAAGGAGAAAAAAAAATTTCATAGTCATTGCGAGAAAAATAGTGCTTGTAACAGCAACAGGAGCGTGATTAGCATGGAGTGAATATCAAGTCTCATTTTTTAAGCAATAACCCAATTCACATTAGTATGAAATGCAAATTAGGGTGAATGACTCCTTTGAGTGATGGAACTAAACATATTTAGATTTTCAATTGCGCGTTGACATGTTTGTTTAAATTAATATGCTGTGTAATTTAGAAATAAATTTTAATCTCAGGATGATTGTGTGAAAAAGAGTGTTTGGAACCAAAAGACAAGTCTTCCAAACCAGAAATATTGTGACGGATTCTTTATTTTAAAAATCAACCAATTTACATCAATAAGAAACCCTAATCAAGATTATGGACCCCATTGTTTGTGAATATTGAATGCATTGTATTGATGTGGACATTATTTTCTTCATGAATACTGTTGTTAATAAGGAGACAAAACATAATTTCATAGTCATTGCAAGAAAAATAGTGCTTGTAATAACAAAAGGAGCATAATTAGCATGTAGTGAAGATAAAGTCTCATTATTTAGGTAATAACCCAATTCACATCAGTACGAAATGCAAATTAGAATCAATGACTCATTTCGGTAAAAGAACTAAACACATTTAGATTTTCAGTTGTGCGTCGACATGTTTGTTTTAATTAATATATTGGGTAATTGAGTCATAAATTTCAATGTCATGATGATTGAGTGAAAAAGAGTGTTTGGAATCAAAAGACATGTATTCCAAACCAGAAATCTTGTGAGGGATTCTTTATTTTAAAAATCAACCAATTCACATCAATAAGAAACCCTAATCAAGATTATGGACCCCATTGTTTGTTAATATTTTAATGCATTGTATAGATATGGACATTGTTTTCTTGATGAATATAGTTGTTAATGAGGATACAAAAGATAATTTCATAGTCATTGCAAGAAAACTAGTGCTTGTAATAACAAAAGGAGCCTAATTATCATGTAGTGAATATAACGTCTCATTATTTAGGTAATAACCCAATTCACATTAGAACGAAATGCAAATTAGAATCAATGACTCATTTGGGTGACGGAACTAAACACATTTAGATTTTCAATTGTGCATGGACAAGTATGTTTTAATTAATATATTGTGTAATTTAGTTATAAATTTTAATCATACGATCATTGTGTGAAAAAGACTGATTGGAATTAAAAGACATGTATTCCAAACCAGAAATCTTGTGAGGGAATCTTTATTTTAAAATCAACCAATTCACATCAATAAGAATCCCTAATCAAGATTATGGACCCCATTGTTTATTAATATTGAATGCATTATATAGATATGGACATTGTTTTCTTGATGAATATAGTTGTTAATAAGGAGACAAAAGATAATTTCATATTCATTGAAAGAAAAATAGTACTTGTAACAACAAAAGAAGCCTGATTACCGTGTAGTTAATATAAAGTGTCATTATTTAGTTAATAACCCAATTCACATTAGTACGAAATGTAAATTAGAATCAATGATTCATTTGGGTGATGGAACTAATCACATTTAGAATTTCAATTGTGCGTGGAGATGTTGTTTTAATTAATATATTGTGTAATTTTGTCATAAATTTTAAACATGCGATCATTGTGTGAGAAAGAGTGTTTGGAATCAAAAGAAAAGTCTTCCAAACCTGAAATTATGTGAGGGATTCTTGATTTTAAAAATCACCCCATTCGCATCAATAAGAAACCTAATAGAGATTATGGACTCCATTGCTCCTTAATCTTGAATGCATTGTATAGATATGGACATTGTTTACTTGATGAATATAGTTGTTAATAAGGAGACAAAAGATAATTTCATAGTCATTGCATGAAAAATAGTGCTTGTAATAACAAAAGGGGCCTAATTAGCATGTAGTGAATATAAAGTCTCATTATTTATGTGATAACCCAATTCATATTAGTACGAAATGCAAATTAAAATCAATGACTCATTTGGGTGATGGAACTAAACATATTTAGATTTTCAATTGTGCGTCGACATGTTTCCTTTAATTAATATATTGTGTAATTTACTCATAAATTTTAATCATACGATCATTGTGTGAAAAAGAGTCTTTGGAATCAAAAGCAAGTCTTCCCAACCTGAAATTATGTGAGGGATTCTTTAGTTTAAAAATCACCCCATTCACATCAATAAGAAACCGTAATCAAGATTATAGACCCCATTGTTTGTTAATCTTGCATGCATTGTATATATATGGATAGTGTTTACTTGATGAATATAGTTGTTAATAAGGAGACAAAACATAATTTCATAGTCATTGCAAGAAAAATAGTGCTTGTAATAACAAAAGGAGCTTGATTAGAATGTAGTGAATATAAAGTATCATTATTTAGGTAATAACCCAATTCACATTAGTACCAAATGCAAATTAGAATCAATGACTCATTTTGGGTGATGGAACTAAACACATTTAGATTTTCAATTGTGCGTCCACATATTTTTTTTAATTAATATACTGGGTTATTTACTCATAAATTTTAATCTCACAATCATTGAGTGAAAAAGACTGTTTGGAATCAAAAGACATGTATTCCAAACCAGAAATCTTGTGAGGGAATCTTTATTTTAAAATCAACCAATTCACATCAATAAGAATCCCTAATCAAGATTATGGACCCCATTGTTTATTAATATTGAATGCATTATATAGATATGGACATTGTTTTCTTGATGAATATAGTTGTTAATAAGGAGACAAAAGATAATTTCATATTCATTGCAAGAAAAATAGTGCTTGTAACAACAAAAGGAGCCTGATTACCGTGTAGTTAATATAAAGTGTCATTATTTAGTTAATAACCCAATTCACATTAGTACGAAATGTAAATTAGAATCAATGACTCATTTGGGTGATGGAACTAATCACATTTAGAATTTCAATTGTGCGTGGAGATGTTTGTTGTAATTAATATATTGTGTAATTTAGTCATAAATTTTAATCATACGATCATTGTGTGAAAAAAAGAGTGTTTGGAATCAAAAGAAAAGTCTTCCAAACCTGAAATTATGTGAGGGATTCTTGATTTTAAAAATCACCCAATTCGCATCAATAAGAAACCTAATAAAGATTATGGACTCCATTGTTTGTTAATCTTGAATGCATTGTATAGATATGGACATTGTTTACTTGATGAATATAGTTGTTAATAAGGAGACAAAAGATAATTTCATAGTCATTGCATGAAAAATAGTGCTTGTAATAACAAAAAGGGGCCTAATTAGCATGTAGTGAATATAAAGTCTCATTATTTAGGTGATAACCCAATTCACATTAGTACGAAATGCAAATTAAAATCAATGACTCATTTGGTGATGGAACTAAACACATTTAGGTTTTCAATTGTGTGCGTCGATATGTTTTGTTTTAATTAATATATTGTGTAATTTAGTCATAAATTTTAATCATTCGATCATGTGTGTGAAAAAGAGTGTTTGGAATCAAAAGAAAAGTCTTCCAAACCTGAAATTATGTGGGGGATTCTTTATTTTAAAAATCACCCAATTCACATCAATAAGAAACCGTAATCAAGATTATAGACCCCATTGTTTGTTAATCTTGAATGCATTGTATATATATGGATAGTGTTTACTTGATGAATATAGTTGTTAATAAGGAGACAAAACATAATTTCATAGTCATTGCAAGAAAAATAGTGCTTGTAATAACAAAAGGAGCTTGATTAGAATGTACTAAATATAAAGTATCATTATTTAGGTAATAACCCAATTCACATTAGTACGAAATGCAAATTAGAATCAATGACTCATTTTGGGTGATGGAACTAAACACATTTAGATTTTCAATTGTGCGTCCACATATTTTTTTTAATTAATATACTAGGTAATTTACTCATAAATTTTAATCTCACAATCATTGAGTGAAAAAGACTGTTTGGAATCAAAAGACATGTATACCAAACCAGAAATCTTGTGAGGGAATCTTTATTTTAAAATCAACCAATTCACATCAATAAGAATCCCTAATCAAGATTATGGACCCCATTGTTTATTAATATTGAATGCATTATATAGATATGGACATTGTTTTCTTGATGAATATAGTTGTTAATAAGGAGACAAAAGATAATTTCATATTCATTGCAAGAAAAATATTTCTTGTAACAACAAAAGGAGCCTGATTACCGTGTAGTTAATATAAAGTGTCATTATTTAGTTAGTAACCCAATTCACATTAGTACGAAATTTAAATTAGAATCAATGACTCATTTGGGTGATGGAACTAATCACTTTTAGAATTTCAATTGTGCGTGGAGATGTTTGTTTTAATTAATATATTGTGTAATTTAGTCATAAATTTTAATCATACGATCATTGTGTGAAAAAGAGTGTTTGGAATCAAAAGAAAAGTGTTCCAAACCTGAAATTATGTGGGGGATTCTTTATTTTAAAAAATCACCCAATTCACATCAATAAGAAACCGTAATCAAGATTATAGACCCCATTGTTTCTTAATCTTGAATGCATTGTATATATATGGATAGTGTTTACTTGATGAATATAGTTGTTAATAAGGAGACAAAACATAATTTCATAGTCATTGCAAGAAAAATAGTGCTTGTAATAACAAAAGGAGCTTGATTAGAATGTAGTGAATATAAAGTATCATTATTTAGGTAATAACCCAATTCACATTAGTACGAAATGCAAATTAGAATCAATGACTCATTTTGGGTGATGGAACTCAACACACTTAGATTTTCAATTGTGCGTCCACATATTTTTTTTTTAATTAATATACTGGGTAATTTACTCATAAATTTTAATCTCACAATCATTGAGTGAAAAAGACTGTTTGGAATCAAAAGACATGTATTCCAAACCAGAAATCTTGTGAGGGAATCTTTTATTTTAAAATCAACCAATTCACATCAATAAGAATCCCTAATCAAGATTATGGACCCCATTGTTTATTAATATTGAATGCATTATATATAGATATGGACATTGTTTTCTTGATGAATATAGTTGTTAATAAGGAGACAAAAGATAATTTCATATTCATTGCAAGAAAAATAGTGCTTGTAACAACAAAAGGAGCCTGATTACCGTGTAGTTAATAGAAAGTGTCATTATTTAGTTAATAACCCAATTCACATTAGTACGAAATGTAAATTAGAATCAATGACTCATTTCGGTGATGGAACTAAACACATTTAGAATTTCAATTGTGCGTGGAGATGTTTGTTTTAATTAATATATTGTGTAATCTAGTCATAAATTTTAATCATACGATCATTGTGTGAAAAAGAGTGTTTGTCATCAAAAGAAAAGTCTTCCAAACCTGAAATTATGTGTGGGATTCTTGATTTTAAAAATCACCCAGTTCGCATCAATAAGAAACCTAATCAAGATTATGGACTCCATTGTTTGTTAATCTTGAATGCATTGTATAGATATGGACATTGTTTACATGATGAATATAGTTGTTAATAAGGAGACAAAAGATAATTTCATAGTCATTGCATGAAAAATAGTGCTTGTAATAACAAAAGGGGCCTAATTAGCATGAAGTGAATATAAAGTCTCATTATTTAGGTAATAACCCAATTCACATTAGTACGAAATGCAAATTAGAATCAATGAATCATTTGGGTGATGGAACTAAACACATTTTGATTTTCAATTGTGCGTCCACATATTTTTTTTGATTAATATACTAGGTAATTTACTCATAAATTTTAATCTCACAATCATTGAGTGAAAAAGACTGTTTGGAATCAAAAGACATGTATTCCAATCCAGAAATCTTGTGAGGGAATCTTTATTGTAAAATCAACCAATTCACATCAATAAGAATCCCTAATCAAGATTATGGACCCCATTGTTTATTAATATTGAATGCATTATATAGATATGGACATTGTTTTCTTGATGAATATAGTTGTTAATAAGGAGACAAAAGATAATTTCATATTCATTGCAAGAATAATAGTGCTTGTAACAACAAAAGGAGCCTGATTACCGTGTAGTTAATGGAAAGTTTCATTATTTAGTTAATAACCCAATTCACATTAGTACGAAATGTAAATTAGAATCAATGACTCATTTGGGTGATGGAACTAAACACATTTAGAATTTCAATTGTGCGTGGAGATGTTTGTTTTAATTAATATATTGTCTAATTTAGTCGTAAATTTTAATCATACGATCATTGTGTGAAAAAGAGTGTTTGGAATCAAAAGAAAAGTCTTCCAGACCTGAAATTATGTGAGGGATTCTTGATTTTAAAAATCACCGAATTCGCATCAATAAGAAACCTAATCAAGATTATGGACTCCATTATTTGTTAATCTTCAATGCATTGTATAGATATGGACATTGTTTACTTGATGAATATAGTTGTTAATAAGGAGACAAAAGATAATTTCATAGTCATTGCATGAAAAATAGTGCTTGTAATAACAAAAGGGGCCTAATTAGCATGTAGTGAATATAAAGTCTTATTATTTAGGTAATAACCCAGTTCACATTAGTACGAAATGCAAATTAGAATCAATGACTCATTTGGGTGATGAAACTAAACACATTTAGATTTTCAATGGTGCGTCCACATATTTTTTTTGATTAATATACTGGGTAATTTACTCATAAATTTTAATGTCACAATCATTGAGTGAAAAAGACTATTTGGAATCAAAAGACATGTATTCCAAACCAGAAATCTTGTGAGGGAATCATTCTTTTAAAACCAACCAATTCACATCAATCAGAATCCCTAATCAAGATTATGGACCCCATTGTTTATTAATATTCAATGCATTATATAGATATGGACTTTGTTTTCTTGATGAATATAGTTGTTAATAAGGAGACAAAAGATAATTTCAAATTCCTTGCAAGAAAAATAGTGCTTGTAACAACAAAAGGAGCCTGATTACTGTGTAGTTAATGGAAAGTGTCATTATTTAGTTAATAACCCAATTCACATTAGTACGAAATGTAAATTAGAATCAATGACTCATTTGGGTGGTGGAACTAAAACACATTTAGAATTTCAATTGTGCGTGGAGATGTTTGTTTTTTTAATTAAATATATTGTGTAATCTAGTCATAAATTTTTAATCATACGATCATTGTGTGAAAAAGAGAGTGTTTGTCATCAAAAGAAAAGTCTTCCAAACCTGAAATTATGTGAGGGATTCTTGATTTTAAAAATCACCCAGTTCGCATCAATAAGAAACCTAATCAAGATTATGGACTACATTGTTTGTTAATCTTGAATGCATTGTATAGATATGGACATTGTTTACTTGATGAATATAGTTGTTAATAAGGAGACAAAAGATAATTTCATAGTCATTGCATGAAAAATAGTGCTTGTAATAACAAAAGGGGCCTAATTAGCATGTAGTGAATATAAAGTCTCATTATTTAGGTGATAACCCAATTCACATTAGTACGAAATGCAAATTAAAATCAATGACTCATTTGGTGATGGAACTAAACACATTTAGGTTTTCAATTGTGCGTCGATATGTTTGTTTTAATTAATATATTGTGTAATTTAGTCATAAATTTTAATCATTCGATCATTGTGTGAAAAAGAGTGTTTGGAATCAAAAGAAAAGTCTTCCAAACCTGAAATTATGTGGGGGATTCTTTATT
Organism: Ceriops zippeliana; assembly: GCA_037897445.1. Taxonomy (NCBI): domain Eukaryota; kingdom Viridiplantae; phylum Streptophyta; class Magnoliopsida; order Malpighiales; family Rhizophoraceae; genus Ceriops; species Ceriops zippeliana. The sequence goes on from JBAPLH010001038.1 coordinate 25,558, forward strand.
TTAAAAATCACCCAATTCACATCAATAAGAAACCGTAATCAAGATTATAGACCCCATTGTTTGTTAATCTTGAATGCATTGTATATATATGGATAGTGTTTACTTGATGAATATAGTTGTTAATAAGGAGACAAAACATAATTTCATAGTCATTGCAAGAAAAATAGTGCTTGTAATAACAAAAGGAGCTTGATTAGAATGTACTAAATATAAAGTATCATTATTTAGGTAATAACCCAATTCACATTAGTACGAAATGCAAATTAGAATCAATGACTCATTTTGGGTGATGGAACTAAACACATTTAGATTTTCAATTGTGCGTCCACATATTTTTTTTAATTAATATACTAGGTAATTTACTCATAAATTTTAATCTCACAATCATTGAGTGAAAAAGACTGTTTGGAATCAAAAGACATGTATACCAAACCAGAAATCTTGTGAGGGAATCTTTATTTTAAAATCAACCAATTCACATCAATAAGAATCCCTAATCAAGATTATGGACCCCATTGTTTATTAATATTGAATGCATTATATAGATATGGACATTGTTTTCTTGATGAATATAGTTGTTAATAAGGAGACAAAAGATAATTTCATATTCATTGCAAGAAAAATATTTCTTGTAACAACAAAAGGAGCCTGATTACCGTGTAGTTAATATAAAGTGTCATTATTTAGTTAGTAACCCAATTCACATTAGTACGAAATTTAAATTAGAATCAATGACTCATTTGGGTGATGGAACTAATCACTTTTAGAATTTCAATTGTGCGTGGAGATGTTTGTTTTAATTAATATATTGTGTAATTTAGTCATAAATTTTAATCATACGATCATTGTGTGAAAAAGAGTGTTTGGAATCAAAAGAAAAGTGTTCCAAACCTGAAATTATGTGGGGGATTCTTTATTTTAAAAATCACCCAATTCACATCAATAAGAAACCGTAATCAAGATTATAGACCCCATTGTTTGTTAATCTTGAATGCATTGTATATATATGGATAGTGTTTACTTGATGAATATAGTTGTTAATAAGGAGACAAAACATAATTTCATAGTCATTGCAAGAAAAATAGTGCTTGTAATAACAAAAGGAGCTTGATTAGAATGTAGTGAATATAAAGTATCATTATTTAGGTAATAACCCAATTCACATTAGTACGAAATGCAAATTAGAATCAATGACTCATTTTGGGTGATGGAACTCAACACACTTAGATTTTCAATTGTGCGTCCACATATTTTTTTTAATTAATATACTGGGTAATTTACTCATAAATTTTAATCTCACAATCATTGAGTGAAAAAGACTGTTTGGAATCAAAAGACATGTATTCCAAACCAGAAATCTTGTGAGGGAATCTTTATTTTAAAATCAACCAATTCACATCAATAAGAATCCCTAATCAAGATTATGGACCCCATTGTTTATTAATATTGAATGCATTATATAGATATGGACATTGTTTTCTTGATGAATATAGTTGTTAATAAGGAGACAAAAGATAATTTCATATTCATTGCAAGAAAAATAGTGCTTGTAACAACAAAAGGAGCCTGATTACCGTGTAGTTAATAGAAAGTGTCATTATTTAGTTAATAACCCAATTCACATTAGTACGAAATGTAAATTAGAATCAATGACTCATTTCGGTGATGGAACTAAACACATTTAGAATTTCAATTGTGCGTGGAGATGTTTGTTTTAATTAATATATTGTGTAATCTAGTCATAAATTTTAATCATACGATCATTGTGTGAAAAAGAGTGTTTGTCATCAAAAGAAAAGTCTTCCAAACCTGAAATTATGTGTGGGATTCTTGATTTTAAAAATCACCCAGTTCGCATCAATAAGAAACCTAATCAAGATTATGGACTCCATTGTTTGTTAATCTTGAATGCATTGTATAGATATGGACATTGTTTACATGATGAATATAGTTGTTAATAAGGAGACAAAAAAGATAATTTCATAGTCATTGCATGAAAAATAGTGCTTGTAATAACAAAAGGGGCCTAATTAGCATGAAGTGAATATAAAGTCTCATTATTTAGGTAATAACCCAATTCACATTAGTACGAAATGCAAATTAGAATCAATGAATCATTTGGGTGATGGAACTAAACACATTTTGATTTTCAATTGTGCGTCCACATATTTTTTTTGATTAATATACTAGGTAATTTACTCATAAATTTTAATCTCACAATCATTGAGTGAAAAAGACTGTTTGGAATCAAAAGACATGTATTTCCAATCCAGAAATCTTGTGAGGGAATCTTTATTGTAAAATCAACCAATTCACATCAATAAGAATCCCTAATCAAGATTATGGACCCCATTGTTTATTAATATTGAATGCATTATATAGATATGGACATTGTTTTCTTGATGAATATAGTTGTTAATAAGGAGACAAAAGATAATTTCATATTCATTGCAAGAATAATAGTGCTTGTAACAACAAAAGGAGCCTGATTACCGTGTAGTTAATGGAAAGTTTCATTATTTAGTTAATAACCCAATTCACATTAGTACGAAATGTAAATTAGAATCAATGACTCATTTGGGTGATGGAACTAAACACATTTAGAATTTCAATTGTGCGTGGAGATGTTTGTTTTAATTAATATATTGTCTAATTTAGTCGTAAATTTTAATCATACGATCATTGTGTGAAAAAGAGTGTTTGGAATCAAAAGAAAAGTCTTCCAGACCTGAAATTATGTGAGGGATTCTTGATTTTAAAAATCACCGAATTCGCATCAATAAGAAACCTAATCAAGATTATGGACTCCATTATTTGTTAATCTTCAATGCATTGTATAGATATGGACATTGTTTACTTGATGAATATAGTTGTTAATAAGGAGACAAAAGATAATTTCATAGTCATTGCATGAAAAATAGTGCTTGTAATAACAAAAGGGGCCTAATTAGCATGTAGTGAATATAAAGTCTTATTATTTAGGTAATAACCCAGTTCACATTAGTACGAAATGCAAATTAGAATCAATGACTCATTTGGGTGATGAAACTAAACACATTTAGATTTTCAATGGTGCGTCCACATATTTTTTTTGATTAATATACTGGGTAATTTACTCATAAATTTTAATGTCACAATCATTGAGTGAAAAAGACTATTTGGAATCAAAAGACATGTATTCCAAACCAGAAATCTTGTGAGGGAATCATTCTTTTAAAACCAACCAATTCACATCAATCAGAATCCCTAATCAAGATTATGGACCCCATTGTTTATTAATATTCAATGCATTATATAGATATGGACTTTGTTTTCTTGATGAATATAGTTGTTAATAAGGAGACAAAAGATAATTTCAAATTCCTTGCAAGAAAAATAGTGCTTGTAACAACAAAAGGAGCCTGATTACTGTGTAGTTAATGGAAAGTGTCATTATTTAGTTAATAACCCAATTCACATTAGTACGAAATGTAAATTAGAATCAATGACTCATTTGGGTGGTGGAACTAAACACATTTAGAATTTCAATTGTGCGTGGAGATGTTTGTTTTAATTAATATATTGTGTAATCTAGTCATAAATTTTAATCATACGATCATTGTGTGAAAAAGAGTGTTTGTCATCAAAAGAAAAGTCTTCCAAACCTGAAATTATGTGAGGGATTCTTGATTTTAAAAATCACCCAGTTCGCATCAATAAGAAACCTAATCAAGATTATGGACTCCATTGTTTGTTAATCTTGAATGCATTGTATAGATATGGACATTGTTTACTTGATGAATATAGTTGTTAATAAGGAGACAAAAGATAATTTCATAGTCATTGCATGAAAAATAGTGCTTGTAATAACAAAAGGGGCCTAATTAGCATGTAGTGAATATAAAGTCTCATTATTTAGGTGATAACCCAATTCACATTAGTACGAAATGCAAATTAAAATCAATGACTCATTTGGTGATGGAACTAAACACATTTAGGTTTTCAATTGTGCGTCGATATGTTTGTTTTAATTAATATATTGTGTAATTTAGTCATAAATTTTAATCATCATCGATCATTGTGTGAAAAAGAGTGTTTGGAATCAAAAGAAAAGTCTTCCAAACCTGAAATTATGTGAGGGATTCTTTATTTTAAAAATCACCCAATTCACATCAATAAGAAACCGTAATCAAGATTATAGACCCCATTGTTTGTTAATCTTGAATGCATTGTATATATATATGGATAGTGTTTACTTGATGATGAATATAGTTTGTTAATAAGGAGACAAAAGATAATTTCATAGTCATTGCATGAAAAAAATAGTGCTTGTAATAACAAAAGGAGCTTGATTAGCATGTAGTGAATATAAAGTATCATTATTTAGGTAATAACCCAATTCACATTAGTACGAAATGCAAATTAGAATCAATGACTCATTTTGGGTGATGGAACTAAAACACATTTAGATTTTCAATTGTGCGTCCACATATTTTTTTTAATTAATATACTAGGTAATTTACTCATAAATTTTAATCTCACAATCATTGAGTGAAAAAAAGACTGTTTGGAATCAAAAGACATGTATTACCAAACCAGAAATCTTGTGAGGGAATCTTTATTTTAAAATCAACCAATTCACATCAATAAGAATCCCTAATCAAGATTATGGACCCCATTGTTTATTAATATTGAATGCATTATATAGATATGGACATTGTTTTCTTGATGAATATAGTTGTTAATAAGGAGACAAAAGATAATTTCATATTCATTGCAAGAAAAATAGTGCTTGTAACAACAAAAGGAGCCTGATTACCGTGTAGTTAATGGAAAGTGTCATTATTTAGTTAATAACCCAATTCACATTAGTACGAAATGTAAATTAGAATCAATGACTCATTTGGGTGATGGAACTAAACACATTTAGAATTTCAATTGTGCGTGGAGATGTTTGTTTTAATTAATATATTGTGTAATTTAGTCATAAATTTTAATCATACGATCATTGTGTGAAAAAAGAGTGTTTGGAATCAAAAGAAAAGTCTTCCAAACCTGAAATTATATGTGAGGGATTCTTGATTTTAAAAATCACCCAATTCGCATCAATAAGAAACCTAATCAAGATTATGGACCCCATTGTTTGTTAATCTTGAATGCATTGTATATATATGGACATTGTTTACTTGATGAATATAGTTGTTAATAAGGAGACAAAAGATAATTTCATAGTCATTGCATGAAAAATAGTGCTTGTAATAACAAAAGGGGCCTAATTAGCATGTAGTGAATATAAAGTCTCATTATTTAGGTAATAACCCAATTCACATTAGTACGAAATGCAAATTAGAATCAATGACTCATTTGGGTGATGGAACTAAACACATTTAGATTTTCAATTGTGCGTCCACATATTTTTTTTTTGATTAATATACTGGGTAATTTACTCATAAATTTTAATCTCACAATCATTGAGTGAAAAAGACTGTTTGGAATCAAAAGACATGTATTCCAAACCAGAAATCTTGTGAGGGAATCTTTATTTTTAAAATCAACCAATTCACATCAATAAGAATCCCTAATCAAGATTATGGACCCCATTGTTTATTAATATTGAATGCATTATATAGATATGGACATTGTTTTCTTGATGAATATAGTTGTTAATAAGGAGACAAAAGATAATTTCATATTCATTGCAAGAAAAATAGTGCTTGTAACAACAAAAGGAGAGCCTGATGATTACGTGTGTAGTTAATAGAAAGTGTCATTATTTAGTTAATAACCCAATTCACATTAGTACGAAATGTAAATTAGAATCAATGACTCATTTGGGTGATGGAACTAAACACATTTAGAATTTCAATTGTGCGTGGAGATGTTTGTTTTAATTAATATATTGTGTAATTTAGTCATAAATTTTAATCATACGATCATTGTGTGAAAAAGAGTGTTTGGAATCAAAAGAAAAGTCTTCCAAACCTGAAATTATGTGAGGGATTCTTGATTTTTAAAAATCACCCAATTCGCATCAATAAGAAACCTAATCAAGATTATGGACTCCATTATTTGTTAATCTTGAATGCATTGTATAGATATGGACATTGTTTACTTGATGAATATAGTTGTTAATAAGGAGACAAAAGATAATTTCATAGTCATTGCATGAAAAATAGTGCTTGTAATAACAAAAGGGGCCTAATTAGCATGTAGTGAATATAAAGTCTCATTATTTAGGTAATAACCCAATTCACATTAGTACGAAATGCAAATTAGAATCAATGACTCATTTGGGTGATGAAACTAAACACATTTAGATTTTCAATTGTGTGCGTCCACATATTTTTTTTTTGATTAATATACTGGGTGATTTACTCATAAATTTTAATGTCACAATCATTGAGTGAAAAGGACTGTTTGGAATCAAAAGACATGTATTCCAAACCAGAAATCTTGTGAGGGAATCTTTATTTTAAAATCAACCAATTCACATCAATAAGAATCCCTAATCAAGATTATGGACCCCATTGTTTATTAATATTGAATGCATTATATAGATATGGACATTGTTTTCTTGATGAATATAGTTGTTAATAAGGAGACAAAAGATAATTTCAAATTCCTTGCAAGAAAAATAGTGCTTGTAACAACAAAAGGAGCCTGATTACTGTGTAGTTAATGGAAAGGGTCATTATTTAGTTAATAACCCAATTCACATTAGTACAAAATGTAAATTAGAATCAATGACTCATTTGGGTGATGGAACTAAACACTTTTAGAATTTCAATTATGCGTGGAGATGTTTGTTTTAGTTAATATATTGTGTAATGTAGTCGTAAATTTTAATCATACGATCATTGTGTGAAAAAGAGTGTTTGGAATCAAAAGAAAAGTCTCCCAGACCTGAAATCATATGAGGGATTCTTGATTTTAAAAATCACCCAATTCGCATCAATAAGAAACCTAATCAAGATTATGGACTCCATTATTTGTTAATCTTGAATGCATTGTATAGATATGGACATTGTTTACTTGATGAATATAGTTGTTAATAAGGAGACAAAAGATAATTTCATAGTCATTGCATGAAAAATAGTGCTTATAATAAGAAAAGGGGCCAAATTAGCATGTAGTGAATATAAAGTCTCATTATTTAGGTAATAACCCAATTCACATTAGTACGAAATGCAAATTAGAATCAATGACTCATTTGGGTGATGAAACTAAACACATTTAGATTTTCAATGGTGCGTCCACATATTTTTTTTGATTAATATACTGGGTAATTTACTCATAAATTTTAATGTCACAATCATTGAGTGAAAAAGACTATTTGGAATCAAAAGACATGTATTCCAAACCAGAAATCTTGTGAGGGAATCATTCTTTTAAAACCAACCAATTCACATCAATCAGAATCCCTAATCAAGATTATGGACCCCATTGTTTATTAATATTCAATGCATTATATAGATATGGACTTTGTTTTCTTGATGAATATAGTTGTTAATAAGGAGACAAAAGATAATTTCAAATTCCTTGCAAGAAAAATAGTGCTTGTAACAACAAAAGGAGCCTGATTACTGTGTAGTTAATGGAAAGTGTCATTATTTAGTTAATAACCCAATTCACATTAGTACGAAATGTAAATTAGAATCAATGACTCATTTGGGTGATGGAACTAAACACTTTTAGAATTTCAATTGTGCGTGGAGATGTTTGTTTTAATTAATATATTGTGTAATGTAGTCGTAAATTTTAATCATACGATCATTGTGTGAAAAAGAGTGTTTGGAATCAAAAGAAAAGTCTCCCAGACCTGAAATCATATGAGGGATTCTTGATTTTAAAAATCACCCAATTCGCATCAATAAGAAACCTAATCAAGATTATGGACTCCATTATTTGTTAATCTTGAATGCATTGTATATATATGGACATTGTTTACTTGATGAATATAGTTGTTAATAAGGACACAAAAGATAATTTCGTAGTCATTGCATGAAAAATAGTGCTTGTAATAACAAAAGGGGCCTAATTAGCATGTAGTGAATATAAAGTCTCATTATTTAGGTGATAACCCAATTCACATTAGTACGAAATGCAAATTAGAATCAATGACTCATTTGGGTCATGGAACTGAACACATTTAGATTTTGAATTGTGCGTCGACATGTTTGTTTTTTAATTAATATATTCTGTAATTTAGTCATAAATTTTAATCATACGATCATTTGTGTGAAAAAAGAGTGTTTGCAATCAAAAGAAAAGTCTTCCAAACCTGAAATTATGTGAGGGATTCTTTATTTTAAAAATCACCCAATTCACATCAATAAGAAACCGTAATCAAGATTATAGACCCCATTGTTTGTTAATCTTGAATGCGTTGTATATATATGGACATTGTTTACTTGATGAATATAGTTGTTAATAAGGAGACAAAAGATAATTTCATAGTCATTGCATGAAAAATAGTGCTTGTAATAACAAAAGGGGCCTAATTAGCATGTAGTGAATATAAAGTCTCATTACTTAGGTGATAACCCAATTCACATTTGTACGAAATGCAAATTAGAATCAATGACTCATTTTGATTGATGGAACTAAACACATTTAGATTTTCAATTATGCGTCCACATATTTTTTTTAATTAATATACTGGGTAATTTACTCATAAATTTTAATCTCACAATCATTGAGTCAAAAAGACTGTTTGGAATCAAAAGAAAAGTCTCCCAGACCTGAAATCATATGAGGGATTCTTGATTTTAAAAATCACCCAATTCGCATCAATAAGAAACCTAATCAAGATTATGGACTCCATTATTTGTTAATCTTGAATGCATTGTATAGATATGGACATTGTTTACTTGATGAATATAGTTGTTAACAGGGAGACAAAAGATAATTTCGTAGTCATTGCGTGAAAAATAGTGCTTGTAATAACAAAAGGGGCCTAATTAGCATGTAGTGAATATAAAGTCTCATTATTTAGGTAATAACCCAATTCACATTAGTACGAAATGCAAATTAGAATCAATGACTCATTTGGGTGATGGAACTAAACACATTTAGATTTTCAATTGTGCGTCCACATATTTTTTTTTGATTAATATTCTAGGTAATTTACTCATAAATTTTAATCTCACAATCATTGAGTGTGAAAAAGACTGTTTTTGGAATCAAAAAGACATGTATACCAAACAAGAAATCTTGTGAGGGAATCTTTATTTTAAAATCAACCAATTCACATCAATAAGAATCCCTAATCAAGATTATGGACCCCATTGTTTATTAATATTGAATGCATTATATAGATATGGACATTGTTTTCTTGATGAATATAGTTGTTAATAAGGAGACAAAAGATAATTTCATATACATTGCAAGAAAAATAGAGCTTGTAACAACAAAAGGAGCCTGATTACCGTGTAGTTAATAGAAAGTGTCATTATTTAGTTAATAACCCAATTCACATTAGTACGAAATGTAAATTAGAATCAATGACTCATTTGGGTTATGGAACTAAACACGTTTAGAATTTCAATTGTGCGTGGAGATGTTTGTTTTAATTAATATATTGTGTAATTTAGTCATAAATTTTAATCATACGATCATTGTGTGAAAAAGAGTGTTTGGAATCAAAAGAAAAGTCTTCCAAACCTGAAATTATGTGAGGGATTCTTGATTTTAAAAATCACCCAATTCGCATCAATATGAAACCTAATCAAGATTATGGACTCCATTATTTGTTAATCTTGAATGCATTGTATAGATATGGACATTGTTTACTTGATGAATATAGTTGTTAACAGGGAGACACAAGATAATTTCGTAGTCATTGCGTGAAAAATAGTGCTTGTAATAACAAAAGGGGCCTAATTAGCATGTAGTGAATATAAAGTCTCATTATTTAGGTAATAACCCAATTCACATTAGTACGAAATGCAAATTAGAATCAATGACTCATTTGGGTGATGCAACTAAACACATTTAGATTTTCAATTGTGCGTCCACATATTTTTTTTTATTAATATACTGGGTAATTTACTCATAAATTTTAATGTCACAATCATTGAGTGAAAAAGACTGTTTGGAATCAAAAGACATGTATTCCAAACCAGAAATCTTGTGAGGGAATCATTATTTTTAAAATCACCAATTCAGATCAATAAGAATCCCTAATCAAAATTATGGACCCCATTGTTTATTAATATTCAATGCATTATATAGATATGGACATTGTTTTCTTGATGAATATAGTTGTTAATAAGGAGACAAAGGATAATTTCATATTCATTGCAAGAAAAATAGTGCTCGTAACAACAAAAGGAGCCTGATTACCGTGTAGTTAATATAAAGTGTCATTATTTAGTTAATAACCCAATTCACATTAGTACGAAAAATTTAAATTAGAATCAATGACTCATTTGGTTGATGGAACTAATCACATTTAGAATTTCAATTGTGTGTGGAGATGTTTGTTTTAATTAATATATTGTGTAATTTAGTCATAAATTTTAATCATACGATCATTGTGCGAAAAAGAGTGTTTGGAATCAAAAGAAAAGTCTTCCAAACCTGAAATTATGTGAGGGATTCTTGATTTTAAAAATCACCCAATTCGCATCAATAAGAAACCTAATCAAGATTATGGACTCCATTATTTGTTAATCTTGAATGCATTGTATATATATGGACATTGTTTACTTGATGAATATAGTTGTTAATAAGGACACAAAAGATAATTTCGTAGTCATTGCATGAAAAATAGTGCTTGTAATAACAAAAGGGGCCTAATTAGCATGTAGTGAATATAAAGTCTCATTATTTAGGTGATAACCCAATTCACATTAGTACGAAATGCAAATTAGAATCAATGACTCATTTGGGTCATGGAACTGAACACATTTAGATTTTGAATTGTGCGTCGACATGTTTGTTTTAATTAATATATTCTGTAATTTAGTCATAAATTTTAATCATACGATCATTGTGTGAAAAAGAGTGTTTGCAATCAAAAGAAAAGTCTTCCAAACCTGAAATTATGTGAGGGATTCTTTATTTTAAAAATCACCCAATTCACATCAATAAGAAACCGTAATCAAGATTATAGACCCCATTGTTTGTTAATCTTGAATGCGTTTGTATATATAAATGGACATTGTTTACTTGATGAATATAGTTTGTTAATAAGGAGACAAAAGATAATTTCATAGTCATTGCATGAAAAAATAGTGCTTGTAATAACAAAAGGGGCCTAATTAGCATGTAGTGAATATAAAGTCTCATTACTTAGGTGATAAACCCAATTCACATTTGTACGAAATGCAAATTAGAATCAATGACTCATTTTGATTGATGGAACTAAACACATTTAGATTTTCAATTATGCGTCCACATATTTTTTTTAATTAATATACTGGGTAATTTACTCATAAATTTTAATCTCACAATCATTGAGTCAAAAAGACTGTTTGGAATCAAAAGAAAAGTCTCCCAGACCTGAAATCATATGAGGGATTCTTGATTTTAAAAATCACCCAATTCGCATCAATAAGAAACCTAATCAAGATTATGGACTCCATTATTTGTTAATCTTGAATGCATTGTATAGATATGGACATTGTTTACTTGATGAATATAGTTGTTAACAGGGAGACAAAAGATAATTTCGTAGTCATTGCGTGAAAAATAGTGCTTGTAATAACAAAAGGGGCCTAATTAGCATGTAGTGAATATAAAGTCTCATTATTTAGGTAATAACCCAATTCACATTAGTACGAAATGCAAATTAGAATCAATGACTCATTTGGGTGATGGAACTAAACACATTTAGATTTTCAATTGTGCATCCACATATTTTTTTTGATTAATATTCTAGGTAATTTACTCATAAATTTTAATCTCACAATCATTGAGTGAAAAAGACTGTTTGGAATCAAAAGACATGTATACCAAACAAGAAATCTTGTGAGGGAATCTTTATTTTAAAATCAACCAATTCACATCAATAAGAATCCCTAATCAAGATTATGGACCCCATTGTTTATTAATATTGAATGCATTATATAGATATGGACATTGTTTTCTTGATGAATATAGTTGTTAATAAGGAGACAAAAGATAATTTCATATACATTGCAAGAAAAATAGAGCTTGTAACAACAAAAGGAGCCTGATTACCGTGTAGTTAATAGAAAGTGTCATTATTTAGTTAATAACCCAATTCACATTAGTACGAAATGTAAATTAGAATCAATGACTCATTTGGGTTATGGAACTAAACACGTTTAGAATTTCAATTGTGCGTGGAGATGTTTGTTTTAATTAATATATTGTGTAATTTAGTCATAAATTTTAATCATACGATCATTGTGTGAAAAAGAGTGTTTGGAATCAAAAGAAAAGTCTTCCAAACCTGAAATTATGTGAGGGATTCTTGATTTTAAAAATCACCCAATTCGCATCAATATGAAACCTAATCAAGATTATGGACTCCATTATTTGTTAATCTTGAATGCATTGTATAGATATGGACATTGTTTACTTGATGAATATAGTTGTTAACAGGGAGACACAAGATAATTTCGTAGTCATTGCGTGAAAAATAGTGCTTGTAATAACAAAAGGGGCCTAATTAGCATGTAGTGAATATAAAGTCTCATTATTTAGGTAATAACCCAATTCACATTAGTACGAAATGCAAATTAGAATCAATGACTCATTTGGGTGATGCAACTAAACACATTTAGATTTTCAATTGTGCGTCCACATATTTTTTTTTATTAATATACTGGGTAATTTACTCATAAATTTTAATGTCACAATCATTGAGTGAAAAAGACTGTTTGGAATCAAAAGACATGTATTCCAAACCAGAAATCTTGTGAGGGAATCATTATTTTAAAATCAACCAATTCAGATCAATAAGAATCCCTAATCAAAATTATGGACCCCATTGTTTATTAATATTCAATGCATTATATAGATATGGACATTGTTTTCTTGATGAATATAGTTGTTAATAAGGAGACAAAGGATAATTTCATATTCATTGCAAGAAAAAAATAGTGCTCGTAACAACAAAAGGAGCCTGATTACCGTGTAGTTAATATAAAGTGTCATTATTTAGTTAATAACCCAATTCACATTAGTACGAAATTTAAATTAGAATCAATGACTCATTTGGTTGATGGAACTAATCACATTTAGAATTTCAATTGTGTGTGGAGATGTTTGTTTTAATTAATATATTGTGTAATTTAGTCATAAATTTTAATCATACGATCATTGTGCGAAAAAGAGTGTTTGGAATCAAAAGAAAAGTCTTCCAAACCTGAAATTATGTGAGGGATTCTTTGATTTTAAAAATCACCCAATTCGCATCAATAAGAAACCTAATCAAGATTATGGACTCCATTATTTGTTAATCTTGAATGCATTGTATATATATGGACATTGTTTACTTGATGAATATAGTTGTTAATAAGGACACAAAAGATAATTTCGTAGTCATTGCATGAAAAATAGTGCTTGTAATAACAAAAGGGGCCTAATTAGCATGTAGTGAATATAAAGTCTCATTATTTAGGTGATAACCCAATTCACATTAGTACGAAATGCAAATTAGAATCAATGACTCATTTGGGTCATGGAACTGAACACATTTAGATTTTGAATTGTGCGTCGACATGTTTGTTTTAATTAATATATTCTGTAATTTAGTCATAAATTTTAATCATACGATCATTGTGTGAAAAAGAGTGTTTGCAATCAAAAGAAAAGTCTTCCAAACCTGAAATTATGTGAGGGATTCTTTATTTTAAAAATCACCCAATTCACATCAATAAGAAACCGTAATCAAGATTATAGACCCCATTGTTTGTTAATCTTGAATGCGTTGTATATATATGGACATTGTTTACTTGATGAATATAGTTGTTAATAAGGAGACAAAAGATAATTTCATAGTCATTGCATGAAAAATAGTGCTTGTAATAACAAAAGGGGCCTAATTAGCATGTAGTAGTGAATATAAAGTCTCATTACTTAGGTGATAACCCAATTCACATTTGTACGAAATGCAAATTAGAATCAATGACTCATTTTGATTGATGGAACTAAACACATTTAGATTTTCAATTATGCGTCCACATATTTTTTTTAATTAATATACTGGGTAATTTACTCATAAATTTTAATCTCACAATCATTGAGTCAAAAAGACTGTTTGGAATCAAAAGAAAAGTCTCCCAGACCTGAAATCATATGAGGGATTCTTGATTTTAAAAATCACCCAATTCGCATCAATAAGAAACCTAATCAAGATTATGGACTCCATTATTTGTTAATCTTGAATGCATTGTATAGATATGGACATTGTTTACTTGATGAATATAGTTGTTAACAGGGGGAGACAAAAGATAATTTCGTAGTCATTGCGTGAAAAATAGTGCTTGTAATAACAAAAGGGGCCTAATTAGCATGTAGTGAATATAAAGTCTCATTATTTAGGTAATAACCCAATTCACATTAGTACGAAATGCAAATTAGAATCAATGACTCATTTGGGTGATGGAACTAAACACATTTAGATTTTCAATTGTGCGTCCACATATTTTTTTTGATTAATATTCTAGGTAATTTACTCATAAATTTTAATCTCACAATCATTGAGTGAAAAAGACTGTTTGGAATCAAAAGACATGTATACCAAACAAGAAATCTTGTGAGGGAATCTTTATTTTAAAATCAACCAATTCACATCAATAAGAATCCCTAATCAAGATTATGGACCCCATTGTTTATTAATATTGAATGCATTATATAGATATGGACATTGTTTTCTTGATGAATATAGTTGTTAATAAGGAGACAAAAGATAATTTCATATACATTGCAAGAAAAATAGAGCTTGTAACAACAAAAGGAGCCTGATTACCGTGTAGTTAATAGAAAGTGTCATTATTTAGTTAATAACCCAATTCACATTAGTACGAAATGTAAATTAGAATCAATGACTCATTTGGGTTATGGAACTAAACACGTTTTAGAATTTCAATTGTGCGTGGAGATGTTTGTTTTAATTAATATATTGTGTAATTTAGTCATAAATTTTAATCATCATACGATCATTGTGTGAAAAAAGAGTGTTTGGAATCAAAAGAAAAGTCTTCCAAACCTGAAATTATGTGAGGGATTCTTGATTTTAAAAATCACCCAATTCGCATCAATATGAAACCTAATCAAGATTATGGACTCCATTATTTGTTAATCTTGAATGCATTGTATAGATATGGACATTGTTTACTTGATGAAATATAGTTGTTAACAGGGAGACACAAGATAATTTCGTAGTCATTGCGTGAAAAATAGTGCTTGTAATAACAAAAGGGGCCTAATTAGCATGTAGTGAATATAAAGTCTCATTATTTAGGTAAATAACCCAATTCACATTAGTACGAAATGCAAATTAGAATCAATGACTCATTTGGGTGATGCAACTAAACACATTTAGATTTTCAATTGTGCGTCCACATATTTTTTTTTTTATTAATATACTGGGTAATTTACTCATAAATTTTAATGTCACACAATCATTGAGTGAAAAAGACTGTTTGGAATCAAAAGAAGACATGTATTCCCAAACCAGAAATCTTGTGAGGGAATCATTATTTTAAAATCAACCAATTCAGATCAATAAGAATCCCTAATCAAAATTATGGACCCCATTGTTTATTAATATTCAATGCATTATATAGATATGGACATTGTTTTTTCTTGATGAATATAGTTGTTAATAAGGAGACAAAGGATAATTTCATATTCATTGCAAGAAAAATAGTGCTCGTAACAACAAAAGGAGCCTGATTACCGTGTAGTAGTTAATATAAAGTGTCATTATTTAGTTAATAACCCAATTCACATTAGTACGAAATTTAAATTAGAATCAATGACTCATTTGGTTGATGGAACTAATCACATTTAGAATTTCAATTGTGTGTGGAGATGTTTGTTTTAATTAATATATTGTGTAATTTAGTCATAAATTTTAATCATACGATCATTGTGCGAAAAAAGAGTGTTTGGAATCAAAAGAAAAGTCTTCCAAACCTGAAATTATGTGAGGGATTCTTGATTTTAAAAATCACCCAATTCGCATCAATAAGAAACCTAATCAAGATTATGGACTCCATTATTTGTTAATCTTGAATGCATTGTATATATATGGACATTGTTTACTTGATGAATATAGTTGTTAATAAGGAGGACACAAAAGATAATTTCGTAGTCATTGCATGAAAAATAGTGCTTGTAATAACAAAAGGGGCCTAATTAGCATGTAGTGAATATAAAGTCTCATTATTTAGGTGATAACCCAATTCACATTAGTACGAAATGCAAATTAGAATCAATGACTCATTTGGGGTCATGGAACTGAACACATTTAGATTTTGAATTGTGCGTCGACATGTTTGTTTTAATTAATATATTCTGTAATTTAGTCATAAATTTTAATCATACGATCATTGTGTGAAAAAGAGTGTTTGCAATCAAAAGAAAAGTCTTCCAAACCTGAAATTATGTGAGGGATTCTTTATTTTAAAAATCACCCAATTCACATCAATAAGAAACCGTAATCAAGATTATAGACCCCATTGTTTGTTAATCTTGAATGCGTTGTATATATATGGACATTGTTTACTTGATGAATATAGTTGTTAATAAGGAGACAAAAGATAATTTCATAGTCATTGCATGAAAAATAGTGCTTGTAATAACAAAAGGGGCCTAATTAGCATGTAGTGAATATAAAGTCTCATTACTTAGGTGATAACCCAATTCACATTTGTACGAAATGCAAATTAGAATCAATGACTCATTTTGATTGATGGAACTAAACACATTTAGATTTTCAATTATGCGTCCACATATTTTTTTTAATTAATATACTGGGTAATTTACTCATAAATTTTAATCTCACAATCATTGAGTCAAAAAGACTGTTTGGAATCAAAAGAAAAGTCTCCCAGACCTGAAATCATATGAGGGATTCTTGATTTTAAAAATCACCCAATTCGCATCAATAAGAAACCTAATCAAGATTATGGACTCCATTATTTGTTAATCTTGAATGCATTGTATAGATATGGACATTGTTTACTTGATGAATATAGTTGTTAACAGGGAGACAAAAGATAATTTCGTAGTCATTGCGTGAAAAATAGTGCTTGTAATAACAAAAGGGGCCTAATTAGCATGTAGTGAATATAAAGTCTCATTATTTAGGTAATAACCCAATTCACATTAGTACGAAATGCAAATTAGAATCAATGACTCATTTGGGTGATGGAACTAAACACATTTAGATTTTCAATTGTGCGTCCACATATTTTTTTTGATTAATATTCTAGGTAATTTACTCATAAATTTTAATCTCACAATCATTGAGTGAAAAAGACTGTTTGGAATCAAAAGACATGTATACCAAACAAGAAATCTTGTGAGGGAATCTTTATTTTAAAATCAACCAATTCACATCAATAAGAATCCCTAATCAAGATTATGGACCCCATTGTTTATTAATATTGAATGCATTATATAGATATGGACATTGTTTTCTTGATGAATATAGTTGTTAATAAGGAGACAAAAGATAATTTCATATACATTGCAAGAAAAATAGAGCTTGTAACAACAAAAGGAGCCTGATTACCGTGTAGTTAATAGAAAGTGTCATTATTTAGTTAATAACCCAATTCACATTAGTACGAAATGTAAATTAGAATCAATGACTCATTTGGGTTATGGAACTAAACACGTTTAGAATTTCAATTGTGCGTGGAGATGTTTGTTTTAATTAATATATTGTGTAATTTAGTCATAAATTTTAATCATACGATCATTGTGTGAAAAAGAGTGTTTGGAATCAAAAGAAAAGTCTTCCAAACCTGAAATTATGTGAGGGATTCTTGATTTTTAAAAATCACCCAATTCGCATCAATATGAAACCTAATCAAGATTATGGACTCCATTATTTGTTAATCTTGAATGCATTGTATAGATATGGACATTGTTTACTTGATGAATATAGTTGTTAACAGGGAGACACAAGATAATTTCGTAGTCAGTCATTGCGTGTGAAAAATAGTGCTTGTAATAACAAAAGGGGCCTAATTAGCATGTAGTGAATATAAAGTCTCATTATTTAGGTAATAACCCAATTCACATTAGTACGAAATGCAAATTAGAATCAATGACTCATTTGGGTGATGCAACTAAACACATTTAGATTTTCAATTGTGCGTCCACCACATATTTTTTTTTATTAATATACTGGGTAATTTACTCATAAATTTTAATGTCACAATCATTGAGTGAAAAAGACTGTTTGGAATCAAAAGACATGTATTCCAAACCAGAAATCTTGTGAGGGAATCATTATTTTAAAATCAACCAATTCAGATCAATAAGAATCCCTAATCAAAATTATGGACCCCATTGTTTATTAATATTCAATGCATTATATAGATATGGACATTGTTTTCTTGATGAATATAGTTGTTAATAAGGAGACAAAGGATAATTTCATATTCATTGCAAGAAAAATAGTGCTCGTAACAACAAAAGGAGCCTGATTACCGTGTAGTTAATATAAAGTGTCATTATTTAGTTAATAACCCAATTCACATTAGTACGAAATTTAAATTAGAATCAATGACTCATTTGGTTGATGGAACTAATCACATTTAGAATTTCAATTGTGTGTGGAGATGTTTGTTTTAATTAATATATTGTGTAATTTAGTCATAAATTTTAATCATACGATCATTGTGCGAAAAAGAGTGTTTGGAATCAAAAGAAAAGTCTTCCAAACCTGAAATTATGTGAGGGATTCTTGATTTTAAAAATCACCCAATTCGCATCAATAAGAAACCTAATCAAGATTATGGACTCCATTTATTTGTTAATCTTGAATGCATTGTATATATATATGGACATTGTTTACTTGATGAATATAGTTGTTAATAAGGACACAAAAGATAATTTCGTAGTCATTGCATGAAAAATAGTGCTTGTAATAACAAAAGGGGCCTAATTAGCATGTAGTGAATATATAAAGTCTCATTATTTAGGTGATAACCCAATTCACATTAGTACGAAATGCAAATTAGAATCAATGACTCATTTGGGTCATGGAACTGAACACATTTAGATTTTGAATTGTGCGTCGACATGTTTGTTTTTAATTAATATATATTCTGTAATTTAGTCATAAATTTTAATCATACGATCATTGTGTGAAAAAGAGTGTTTGCAATCAAAAGAAAAGTCTTCCAAACCTGAAATTATGTGAGGGATTCTTTATTTTAAAAATCACCCAATTCACATCAATAAGAAACCGTAATCAAGATTATAGACCCCATTGTTTGTTAATCTTGAATGCGTTTGTATATATATGGACATTGTTTACTTGATGAATATAGTTGTTAATAAGGAGACAAAAGATAATTTCATAGTCATTGCATGAAAAAATAGTGCTTGTAATAACAAAAGGGGCCCTAATTAGCATGTAGTGAATATAAAGTCTCATTACTTAGGTGATAACCCAATTCACATTTGTACGAAATGCAAATTAGAATCAATGACTCATTTTGATTGATGGAACTAAACACATTTAGATTTTCAATTATGCGTCCACATATTTTTTTTAATTAATATACTGGGTAATTTACTCATAAATTTTAATCTCACAATCATTGAGTCAAAAAAGACTGTTTGGAATCAAAAGAGAAAGTCTCCCAGACCTGAAATCATATGAGGGATTCTTGATTTTAAAAATCACCCAATTCGCATCAATAAGAAACCTAATCAAGATTATGGACTCCATTATTTGTTAATCTTGAATGCATTGTATAGATATGGACATTGTTTACTTGATGAATATAGTTGTTAACAGGGAGACAAAAGATAATTTCGTAGTCATTGCGTGAAAAAAATAGTGCTTGTAATAAACAAAAGGGGGCCTAATTAGCATGTAGTGAATATAAAGTCTCATTATTTAGGTAATAACCCAATTCACATTAGTACGAAATGCAAATTAGAATCAATGACTCATTTGGGTGATGGAACTAAACACATTTAGATTTTCAATTGTGCGTCCACATATTTTTTTTTGATTAATATTCTAGGTAATTTACTCATAAATTTTAATCTCACAATCATTGAGTGTGAAAAAGACTGTTTGGAATCAAAAGACATGTATACCAAACAAGAAATCTTGTGAGGGAATCTTTATTTTAAAAAATCAACCAATTCACATCAATAAGAATCCCTAATCAAGATTATGGACCCCATTGTTTATTAATATTGAATGCATTATATAGATATGGACATTGTTTTCTTGATGAATATAGTTGTTAATAAGGAGACAAAAGATAATTTCATATACATTGCAAGAAAAATAGAGCTTGTAACAACAAAAGGAGCCTGATTACCGTGTAGTTAATAGAAAGTGTCATTATTTAGTTAATAACCCAATTCACATTAGTACGAAATGTAAATTAGAATCAATGACTCATTTGGGTTATGGAACTAAACACGTTTAGAATTTCAATTGTGTGCGTGGAGAGATGTTTGTTTTAATTAATATATTGTGTAATTTAGTCATAAATTTTAATCATACGATCATTGTGTGAAAAAGAGTGTTTGGAATCAAAAGAAAAGTCTTCCAAACCTGAAATTATGTGAGGGATTCTTGATTTTAAAAATCACCCAATTCGCATCAATATGAAACCTAATCAAGATTATGGACTCCATTATTTGTTAATCTTGAATGCATTGTATAGATATGGACATTGTTTACTTGATGAATATAGTTGTTAACAGGGAGACACAAGATAATTTCGTAGTCATTGCGTGAAAAATAGTGCTTGTAATAACAAAAGGGGCCTAATTAGCATGTAGTGAATATAAAGTCTCATTATTTAGGTAATAACCCAATTCACATTAGTACGAAATGCAAATTAGAATCAATGACTCATTTGGGTGATGCAACTAAACACATTTAGATTTTCAATTGTGCGTCCACATATTTTTTTTTATTAATATACTGGGTAATTTACTCATAAATTTTAATGTCACAATCATTGAGTGAAAAAGACTGTTTGGAATCAAAAGACATGTATTCCAAACCAGAAATCTTGTGAGGGAATCATTATTTTAAAATCAACCAATTCAGATCAA
The DNA here is from genome assembly GCA_037897445.1 of Ceriops zippeliana. Taxonomy (NCBI): domain Eukaryota; kingdom Viridiplantae; phylum Streptophyta; class Magnoliopsida; order Malpighiales; family Rhizophoraceae; genus Ceriops; species Ceriops zippeliana. The sequence goes on from JBAPLH010001038.1 coordinate 46,786, forward strand.
TAAGAATCCCTAATCAAAATTATGGACCCCATTGTTTATTAATATTCAATGCATTATATAGATATGGACATTGTTTTCTTGATGAATATAGTTGTTAATAAGGAGACAAAGGATAATTTCATATTCATTGCAAGAAAAATAGTGCTCGTAACAACAAAAGGAGCCTGATTACCGTGTAGTTAATATAAAGTGTCATTATTTAGTTAATAACCCAATTCACATTAGTACGAAATTTAAATTAGAATCAATGACTCATTTGGTTGATGGAACTAATCACATTTAGAATTTCAATTGTGTGTGGAGATGTTTGTTTTAATTAATATATTGTGTAATTTAGTCATAAATTTTAATCATACGATCATTGTGCGAAAAAGAGTGTTTGGAATCAAAAGAAAAGTCTTCCAAACCTGAAATTATGTGAGGGATTCTTGATTTTAAAAATCACCCAATTCGCATCAATAAGAAACCTAATCAAGATTATGGACTCCATTATTTGTTAATCTTGAATGCATTGTATATATATGGACATTGTTTACTTGATGAATATAGTTGTTAATAAGGACACAAAAGATAATTTCGTAGTCATTGCATGAAAAATAGTGCTTGTAATAACAAAAGGGGCCTAATTAGCATGTAGTGAATATAAAGTCTCATTATTTAGGTGATAACCCAATTCACATTAGTACGAAATGCAAATTAGAATCAATGACTCATTTGGGTCATGGAACTGAACACATTTAGATTTTGAATTGTGCGTCGACATGTTTGTTTTAATTAATATATTCTGTAATTTAGTCATAAATTTTAATCATACGATCATTGTGTGAAAAAGAGTGTTTGCAATCAAAAGAAAAGTCTTCCAAACCTGAAATTATGTGAGGGATTCTTTATTTTAATAATCACCCAATTCACATCAATAAGAAACCGTAATCAAGATTATAGACCCCATTGTTTGTTAATCTTGAATGCGTTGTATATATATGGACATTGTTTACTTGATGAATATAGTTGTTAATAAGGAGACAAAAGATAATTTCATAGTCATTGCATGAAAAATAGTGCTTGTAATAACAAAAGGGGCCTAATTAGCATGTAGTGAATATAAAGTCTCATTACTTAGGTGATAACCCAATTCACATTTGTACGAAATGCAAATTAGAATCAATGACTCATTTTGATTGATGGAACTAAACACATTTAGATTTTCAATTATGCGTCCACATATTTTTTTTAATTAATATACTGGGTAATTTACTCATAAATTTTAATCTCACAATCATTGAGTCAAAAAGACTGTTTGGAATCAAAAGACATGTATTCCAAACCAGAAATCTTGTGAGGGAATCTTTATTTTAAAATCAACCAAGTCACATCAATAAGAATCCCTAATCAAGATTATGGACCCCATTGTTTATTAATATTGAATGCATTATATAGATATGGACATTGTTTTCTTGATGAATATAGTTGTTAATAAGGAGACAAAAGATAATTTTCTATTCATTGCAAGAAAAATAGTGCTTGTAACAACAGAAGGAGTCTGATTACCGTGTAGTTAATATAAAGTGTCATTATTTAGTTAATAACCCAATTCACATTAGTACGAAATGTAAATTAGAATCAATGACTCATTTGGATGATGGAACTAATCACATTTAGTTTTTCAATTGTGCGTGGAGATGTTTGTTTTAATTAATATATTGTGTAATTTAGTCATAAATTTTAATCATACGATCATTGTGTGAAAAAGAGTGTTTGGAAGCAAAAGAAAAGTCTGCCAAACCTGAAATAATGTGAGGGATTCTTGATTTTAAAAATCTCCCCATTCGCATCAATAAGAAACATAATCAAGATTATGGACTCCATTGTTTGTTAATCTTGAATGCATTGTATAGATATGGACATTGTTTACTTGATGAATATAGTTGTTAATAAGGAGACAAAAGATAATTTCATAGTCATTGCATGAAAAATAGTGCTTGTAATAACAAAAGGGGCCTAATTAGCATGTAGTGAATATAAAGTCTCATATTTAGGTGATAACCCAATTCACATTAGTACGAAATGCAAATTAGAATCAATCACTCATTTGGGTCATGGAAGTAAACACATTTAGATTTTCAATTGTGCGTCGACATGTTTGTTTCAATTAATATATTGTGTAATTTTGTCATAAATTTTAATCATACGATCATTGTGTGAAAAAGAGTGTTTGGAATCAAAAGAAAAGTCTTCCAAACCAGAAATTATGTGAGGGATTCTTTATTTTAAAAATCACCCAATTCACATCAATACGAAACCGTAATCAAGATTATAGACCCCATTGTTTGTTAATCTTGAATGCATTTTATATATATGGATAGTGTTTACTTGATGAATATAGTTGTTAATAAGGAGACAAAACATAATTTCATAGTCATTGCAAGAAAAATAGTGCTTGTAATAACAAAAGGAGCTTGATTAGAATGTAGTGAATATAAAGTATCATTATTTAGGTAATAACCGAATTCACATTAGTAGGAAATGCAAATTAGAATCAATGACTCATTTTGGGTGATGGAACTAAACACATTTAGATTTTCAATTGTGCGTCCACATATTTTTTTTAATTAATATACTGGGTAATTTACTCATAAATTTTAATCTCACAATCATTGAGTGAAAAAGACTGTTTGGAATCAAAAGACATGTATTCCAAACCAGAAAATCTTGTGAGGGAATCTTTATTTTAAAATCAACCAATTCACATCAATAAGAATCCCTAATCAAGATTATGGACCCCATTTTTATTAATATTGAATGCATTATATAGATATGGACATTGTTTTCTTGATGAATATAGTTGTTAATAAGGAGACAAAACATAATTTCATATTCATTGCAAGAAAAATAGTGCTTGTAACAACAAAAGGAGCCTGATTACCGTGTAGTGAATGGAAAGTGTCATTATTTAGTTAATAACCCAATTCACATTAGTACGAAATGTAAATTAGAATCAATGACTCATTTGGGTGATGGAACTAAACACATTTAGAATTTCAATTGTGCGTGGAGATGTTTGTTTTAATTAATATATTGTGTAATTTAGTCATAAATTTTAATCATACGATCATTGTGTGAAAAAGAGTGTTTGGAATCAAAAGAAAAGTCTTCCACACCTGAAATTATGTGAGGGATAATTTATTTTAAAAATCACCCAATTCACATCAATAAGAAACCGTAATCAAGATCATAGACCCCATTGTTTGTTAATCTTGTATATATATGGATAATGTTTACTTGATGAATATAGTTGTTAATAAGGAGACAAAAGATAATTTCATAGTCATTGCAAGAAAAATAGTGCTTGTAATAACAAAAGGAGCCTAATTAGAATCAATGAATCATTTGGGTGATGGAACTAAACACATTTAGATTTTCAATTGTGCATCCACATATGTTTTTTGATTAATATACTGGGTAATTTAGTCATAAATTTTAATCATACGATCATTGTGTGAGAAAGAGTATTTGGAATCAAAAGAAAAGTCTTCCAAACCTGAAATTATCTGAGGGTTTCTTTATTTTAAAAATCACCCAATTCACATTAATAAGAAACCGTAATCAAGATTATAGACCCCATTGTTTGTTAATCTTGAATGCGTTGTATATATATGGACATTGTTTACTTGATGAATATAGTTGTTAATAAGGAGACAAAGGATAATTTCATAGTCATTGCATGAAAAATAGTGCTTGTAATAACAAAAGGGGCCTAATTAGCATGTAGTGAATATAAAGTCTCATTATTTAAGTGATAACCCAATTCACATTTGTACGAAATGCAAATTAGAATCAATGACTCATTTTGGGTGATGGAACTAAACACATTTAGATTTTCAATTGTGCGTCCACATATTTTTTTTAATTAATATACTGGGTAATTTACTCATAAATTTTAATCTCACAATCATTGAGTCAAAAAGACTGTTCGGAATCAAAAGACATGTATTCCAAAAAAGAAATCTTGTGAGGGAATCTTTACTTTAAAATCAACCAATTCACATCAATAAGAATCCCTAATCAAGATTATGGACCCCATTTTTATTAATATTGAATGCATTATATAGATATGGACATTGTTTTCTTGATGAATATAGTTGTTAATAAGGAGACAAAACATAATTTCATATTCATTGCAAGAAAAATAGTGCTTGTAGCAACAAAAGGAGCCTGATTACCGTGTAGATAATGGAAAGTGTCATTATTTAGTTAATAACCCAATTCACATTAGTACGAAATGTAAATTAGAATCAATGACTCATTTGGGTGATGGAACTAAACACATTTAGAATTTCAATTGTGCATGGAGATGTTTGTTTTTAATTAATATATTTGTGTAATTTAGTCATAAATTTAATCATCATACGATCATTGTGTGAAAAAGAGTGTTTGGAATCGAAAGAAAAGTCTTCCAAACCTGAAATTATGTGAGGGATTCTTGATTTTAAAAATTACCCAATTCGCATCAATAAGAAACCTAATCAAGATTATGGACTCCATTGTTTGTTAATCTTGAATGCATTGTACAGATATGGACATTGTTTACTTGATGAATATAGTTGTTAATAAGGAGACAAAAGATAATTTCATAGTCATTGCATGAAAAATAGTGCTTGTAATAACAAAAGGGGCCTAATTAGCATGTAGTGAATATAAAGTCTCATCATTTAGGTAATAATCCAATTCACATTAGTACGAAATGCAAATTAGAATCAATGACTCATTTGGGTGATGGAACTAAACACATTTAGATTTTCAATTGTGCGTCCACATATTTTTTTTGATTAATATACTGGGTAATTTACTCATAAATTTTAATGTCACAATCATTGAGTCAAAAAGACTATTTGGAATCAAAAGACAAGTATTCCAAACCAGAAATCTTGTGAGGGAATCATTATTTTAAAATCAACCAATTCACATCAATAAGAATCCCTAATCAAGATTATGGACCCCATTGTTTATTAATATTCAATGCATTATATAGATATGGACATTGTTTTCTTGATGAATATAGTTGTCAATAAGGAGACAAAAATAATTTCATATTCATTGCAAGAAAAATAGTGCTTGTAACAACGAAAGGAGCCTGATTACCGTGTAGTTAATATAAAGTGTCATTATTTAGTTGATAACCCAATTCACATTAGTACGAAATGTAAATTAGAATCAACGACTCATTTGGGTGATGGAACTAATCACATTTAGAATTTTAATTGTGCGTGGAGATGTTTCTTTTAATTAATATATTGTGTAATTTAGTGATAAATTTTAATCATACGATCATTGTGTGAAAAAGAGTGTTTGGAATCAAGAGAAAAGTCTTCCAAACCTGAAACTATCTGAGGGATTCTTTATTTTAAAAATCACCCAATTCACATCAATAAGAAACCGTAATCAAGATTATAGACCCCTTTGTTTGTTAATCTTGAATGCATTGTATATATATGGATAGTGTTTACTTGATGAATATAGTTGTTAATAAGGAGACAAAAGATAATTTCATAGTCATTGCAAGAAAAATAGTGCTTGTAATAACAAAAGGAGCTTGATTAGAATGTAGTGAATATAAAGTATCATTATTTAGGTAATAACCCAATTCACATTAGTACGAAATGCAAATTAGAATCAATGACTCATTTTGGGTGATGGAACTAAACACATTTAGATTTTCAATTGTGCGTCCACATATTTTTTTTGATTAATATACTGGGTAATTTACTCATAAATTTTAATGTCACAATCATTGAGTCAAAAAGACTGTTTGGAATCAAAAGAAAAGTCTTCCACACCTGAAATTATGTGAGGGATAATTTATTTTAAAAATCACCCAATTCACATCAATAAGAAACCGTAATCAAGATCATAGACCCCATTGTTTGTTAATCTTGTATATATATGGATAATGTTTACTTGATGAATATAGTTGTTAATAAGGAGACAAAAGATAATTTCATAGTCATTGCAAGAAAAATAGTGCTTGTAATAACAAAAGGAGCCTAATTAGAATCAATGAATCATTTGGGTGATGGAACTAAACACATTTAGATTTTCAATTGTGCATCCACATATGTTTTTTGATTAATATACTGGGTAATTTAGTCATAAATTTTAATCATATGATCATTGTGTGAGAAAGAGTGTTTGGAATCAAAAGAAAAGTCTTCCAAACCTGAAATTATCTGAGGCTTTCTTTATTTTAAAAATCACCCAATTCACATTAATAAGAAACCGTAATCAAGATTATAGACCCCATTCTTTGTTAATCTTGAATGCGTTGTATATATATGGACATTGTTTACTTGATGAATATAGTTGTTAATAAGGAGACAAAAGATAATTTCATAGTCATTGCAAGAAAAATAGTGCTTGTAATAACAAAAGGGGCCTAATTAGCATGTAGTGAATATAAAGTCTCATTATTTAGGTAATAACCCAATTCACATTAGTACGAAATGCAAATTAGAATCAATGACTCATTTGGGTGATGGAACTAAACACATTTAGATTTTCAATTGTGCGTCCACATATTTTTTTTTATTAATATACTGGGTAATTTACTCATAAATTTTAATCTCACCATCTTTGAGTGAAAAAGACTGTTTGGAATCAAAAGACATGTATTCCAAACCAGAAATCTTGTGAGGGAATCATTATTTTAAAATCAACCAATTCACATCAATAAGAATCCCTAATCAAGATTATGGACCCCATTGTTTATTAATATTGAATGCATTATATAGATATGGACATTGTTTTCTTGATGAATATAGTTGTTAATAAGGAGACAAAAGATAATTTCATATTCATTGCAAGAAAAATAGTGCTTCTAACAACCAAAGGAGCCTGATTACCATGTAGTTAATATAAAGTGTCATTATTTAGTTAATAACCCAATTCACATTAGTACGAAATGTAAATTAGAATCAATGACTCATTTGGGTGATGGAACTAATCACATTTACAATTTCAATTGTGCATGGAGATGTTTGTTTTAATTAATATATTGTGTAATTTAGTCATAAATTTTAATCATAAGATCATTGTGTGAAAAAGAGTGTTTGGAATCAAAAGAAAAGTCTTCCAATCCTGATATTATGTGAGGGATTCTTGATTTTAAAAATCACCCAATTCGCATCAATAAGAAACCTAATCAAGATTATGGACTCTATTGTTTGTTAATCTTGAATGCATTGTATAGATATGGACATTGTTTACTTGATGAATATAGTTGTTAATAAGGAGACAAAAGATAATTTCATAGTCATTGCATGAAAAATAGTGCTTGTAATAACAAAAGGTGCCTAATTAGCATGTAGTGAATATAAATCTCATTATTTAGGTAATAACCCAATTCACATTAGTACGAAATGCAAATTAGAATCAATGACTCTTTTGGGCGATGGAACTAAACACATTTAGATTTTCAATTGTGCGTCCACATATTTTTTTTGATTAATATACAGCGTAATTTACTCATAAATTTTAATGTCACAATCATTGAGTGAAAAAGACTGTTTGGAATCAAAAGACATGTATACCAAACCGGAAATCTTGTGAGGGAATCATTATTTTAAAATCAACCAATTCACATCAATAAGAATCCCTAATCAAGATTATGGACCCCATTGTTTATTAATATTGAATGCATTATATAGATATGGACATTGTTTTTTCTTGATGAATATAGTTTGTTAATAAGGAGACAAAAGATAATTTCATATTCATTGCAAGAAAAATAGTGCTTGTAACAACAAAAGGAGCCTGATTACCATGTAGTTAATATAAAGTGTCATTATTTAGTTAATAACCCAATTCACATTAGTACGAAATGTAAATTAGAATCAATGACTCATTTGGGTGATGGAACTAAACACATTTAGATTTTCAATTGTGCGTCGACATGTTTGTTTTAATTAATATATTGTGTAATTTAGTCATAAATTTTAATCATACGATCCTTGTGAGAAAAAAAGTGTTTGGAATCAAAAGAAAAGTCTTCCAAACCTGAAATTATGTGAGGGATTCTTGATTTTAGAAATCACCGCATTTGCATCAATAAGAAACCTAATCAAGATTATGGACTCCATTGTTTGTTAATCTTGAATGCATTGTATAGATATGCACATTGTTTACTTGATGAATATAATTGTTAATAAGGAGACAAAAGATAATTTCATAGTCATTGCATGAAAAATAGTGCTTGTAATAACAAAAGGGGACTAATTAGCATGTAGTGAATATAAAGTCTCATTATTTAGGTGCTAACCCAATTCACATTAGTACGAAATGCAAATTAGAATCAATGACTCATTTGGGTCATGGAAGTAAACAAATTTAGATTTTCAATTGTGCGTCAACATATTTGTTTTAATTAATATATTGTGTAATTTAGTCATAAATTTTAATCATACGATCATTGTGTGAAAAAGAGTTTTGGAATCCAAAAGAAAAGTCTTCCAAACCTGAAATTATCTGAGGGATTCTTTATTTTAAAAATCACCCAATTGACATCAATAAGAAACCGTAATCAAGATTATAGACCCCATTGTTTGTTAATCTTGAATGCGTTGTATATATATGGACATTGTTTACTTGATGAATATAGTTGTTAATAAGGAGACAAAAGATAATTTCATAGTCATTGCAAGAAAAATAGTGCTTGTAATAACAAAAGGAGCTTGATTAGAATGTAGTGAATATAAAGTATCATTATTTAGGTAATAATCCAATTCACATTAGTACGAAATGCAAATTCGAATCAATGACTCATTTTGGGTGATGGAACTAAACACATTTAGATTTTCAATTGTGCGTCCACATATTTTTTTTAATTAATATACTGGATAATTTACTCATAAATTTTAATCTCACAATCATTGAGTGAAAAAGACTGTTTGGAATCAAAAGACATGTATTCCAATCCAGAAATCTTGTGAGGGAATCTTTATTGTAAAATCAACCAATTCACATCAATAAGAATCCCTAATCAAGATTATGGACCCCATTGTTTATTAATATTGAATGCATTATATAGATATGGACATTGTTTTTTTGATGAATATAGTTGTTAATAAGGAGACAAAAGATAATTTCATATTCATTGCAAGAAAAACAGTGCTTGTAACAACAAAAGGAGCCTGATTACCGTGTAGTTAATATAAACTGTCATTATTTAGTTAATAACCCGATTCACATTAGTATGAAATGTAAATTAGAATCAATGACTCATTTGGGTGATGGAACTAAACACATTTAGAATTTCAATTGTGTGTGGAGATGTTTGTTTTAATTAATATATTGTGTAATTTAGTCATAAATTTTAATCATACGATCATTGTGTGAAAAAGAGTGTTTCGAATCAAAAGAAAAGTCTTCCAAACCTGAAATTATGTGAGGGATTCTTGATTTTAAAAATCACCCAATTCGCATCAATAAGAAACCTAATCAAGATTATGGACTCCATTGTTTGTTAATCTTGAATGCATTGTATAGATATGGACATTGTTTACATGATGAATATAGTTGTTAATAAGGAGACAAAAGATAATTTCATAGTCATTGCATGAAAAATAGTGCTTGTAATAACAAAAGGGGCCTAATTAGCATGTAGTGAATATAAAGTCTCATTATTTAGGTAATAACCCAATTCAAATTAGTACGAAATGCAAATTAGAATTAATGAATCATTTGGGTGATGGAACTAAACACATTTAGGTTTTCAATTGTGCGTCCACATATTTTTTTTGATTAATATTCCAGGTAATTTACTCATAAATTTTAATTTCACAATCATTGAGTGAAAAAGACTGTTCGGAATCAAAAGACATGTATTCCAAACCAGAAATATTGTGAGGGAATCTTTATTTTAAAATCAACCAATTCACATCAATAAGAATCCCTAATCAAGATTATGGACCCCATTGTTTATTAATATTGAATGCATTATATAGATATGGACATTGTTTTCTTGATGAATATAGTTGTTAATAAGGAGACAAAAGATAATTTCATATTCATTGCAAGAAAAATAGTGCTTGTAACAACAAAAGGAGCCTGATTACCGTGTAGTTAATGGAAAGTGTCATTATTTAGTTAATAACCCAATTCACATTAGTACGAAATGTAAATTAGAATCAATGACTCATTTGGGTGATGGAACTAAACACATTTAGAATTTCAATTATGCGTGGAGATGTTTGTTTTAGTTAATATATTGTGTAATTTAGTCATAAAGTTTAATCATACGATCATTGTGTGAAAAAAAGAGTTTGGAATCAAAAGAAAAGTCTTCCAAACCCGAAATAATGTGAGGGATTCTTGATTTTAAAAATCACCCCATTCGCATCAATAAGAAACCTAATCAAGATTATGGACTCCATTGTTTGTTAATCTTGAATGCATTGTATAGATATGGACATTGTTTACTTAATGAATATAGTTGTTAATAAGGAGACAAAAGATACTTTCATAGTCATTGCATGAAAAATAGTGCTTGTAATAACAAAAGGGGCCTAATTAGCATGTAGTGAATATAAAGTCTCATTATTTAGGTGATAACCCAATTCACATTAGTACGAAATGCAAATTAGAATCAATGACTCATTTGCATGAAATTGTCTTTGTCTCCTTATTAACAACTATATTCATGAAGAAAACAATGTCCATATCTATACAATGCATTCAATATTAACAAAAAATGGGTCCATAATCTTGATTACGCTTTCATATCGATGTGAATTGGTTGATTTTTTATATAAAGAAACCCTCACAACATTTTTGGTTTGGAAGACTTGTCTTTTGGACCAAAACACTCTTTTTCACACAATCATTGTGACATTAAAATTTATGTCTAAATTTCACATTATATTAATTAAGACGAAGCTGACGACGCACAATTGAAAATCTAAATGTGTTTCGTTCCATCACCCAAATGAGTCATTGATTCTAATTTGCATTTCGTACTAATCTGAATTGGGTTATTACATAAATAAGGAGACTTTATATTCACTACATGCTAATCAGGCTCCTTTTGTTGATACAAGCGCTATTTTTCTTCTAATCACTATGAAATTGTCTTTTGTCTCCTTATTAGCAACTATATTCATGAAGAAAACAATGTCCATATCTATACAATGCATTCAATATTAACAAAAAATGGGGTCCATAATCTTGATTAGGGTTTCTCATCGATGTGAATTGGTTGATTTTTAATATGAAGAAACCCTCACAACCTTTCTGGTTTGGAAGACTTGTCTTTTGGACCAAAACACTCTTTTTCACCCAATCATCGTGAGATTAAAATTTCTGACTAAATTACACAGTATATTAATTAAAACAAACATGTCGACGCACAATTGAAAATCTAAATGTGTTTCGTTCCATCACCCAAATGAGTCATTCATCCTAATTTGCATTTCGTACTAATGTGAATTGGGTTATCATCTAAATAATTAGACTTTATATTCACTACATGCGAATGAAGCTCCTTTCGTTGTTACAAGCACTATTTTTCTTCTAATCACTATGAAATTGTCTTTTGTCTCCTTAGTAACAACTATATTCATGAAAAAAACAATGTCCATATCTATACAATGCATTCAATATAAACAAAAAATGGGTCTATAATCTTGATTAGGCTTTCTTATCGATGTGAATTGGTTGATTTTTAATATAAAGAAACCCTCACAACATTTTTGGTTTGGAAGACTTGTCTTTTAGACCAAAACACTCTTTTTCGTACAGTCATCGTGAGATTAAAATTTATGTCTAAATTTCACATTATATTAATTAAAACAAACATGTCGACGCAAAATGGAAAATCTAAATGAGTTTAGTTCCATCATCCAAATGAGTCATTGATTATAATTTGCATTTCGTACTAATGTGAATTGGGTTATTACCTAAATAATGAGACTTTATATTCACTACATGCTAATCAGGCTTCTTTTGTTGTTACAAGCACTATTTTTCTTCTAATAACTATGAAATTGTCTTTTGTCTCCTTATTAACAACTATATTCATGAAGAAAACAACGTCCATATCTATACAATGCAATAACTATTAACAAAAAATGGAGTCCATAATATCGATTGGGGTTTCTTATCGATGTGAATTACTTGATTTTTAATATAAAGAAACCCTCACAACGTTTCTGGTTTGGAAGACTTGTCTTTTGGACCAAAACAATCTTTTTCACACAATCATCGTGAGATTAAAATTTATTTCTAAATTACACATTATATTAATTAAAACAAACATGTCGACGCACAATTGAAAATCTAAATGTGTTTAGTTCCGTCACCCAAAGGAGTCATTCATCCCAATTTGCATTTCATACTAATGTGAATTGGGTGATTGCCTAAAAAATGAGACTTTATATTCACTACACGCTAATCAGGCTCCTTTTGGTGTTACAAGCACTATTTTTCTTCTAATCACTATGAAATTGTCTTTTGTCTCCTTAGTAACAACTATATTCATGAAGAAAACAATGTCCATATCTATACAATGCATTCAATATTAACAAAAAATGGGTCTATAATCTTGATTGTGCTTTCTTATCGATGTGAATTGGTTGATTTTCAATATAAAGAAACCCTCACAACATTTCTGGTTTGGAATACTTGTCTTTTGGACCAAAACACTCTTTTTCACACCATCATCATGAGATTAAAATTTATGTCTAAATTTCACATTATATTAATTAAAACAAACTTGTCGACGCACAATTGAAAATGTAAATGTGTTTGGTTCCATCGCCCAAATGAGTCATTGATTCTAATTAGCATATCGTACTAATGTGAATTGGGTTATTAGCTAAATAATGAGACTTTATATTCACTACATGCTAATCAGTCTCTTTTTGTTGTTACAAGCGCTATTTTTCATCTAATCACTATGAAATTGTCTTTTTTCTCCTTATTAGCAACTATATTCATGAAGAAAACAATGTCCATATCTATACAATGCATTCAATATTAAAAACAAATGGGGTCCATAATCTTGATTAGGGTTTCTTATCGATGTGAAGTGGTTGATTTTTAATATAAAGAAACCCTCACAACCTTTCTGGTTTGGAAGACTTGTCTTTTGGACCGAAACGCTCTTTTTCACACAATCATTGTGAGATAAAAATTTATGTCTAAATTACACAGTATATTATTTAAAACAAACATGTCGACGCACAATTGAAAATCTAAATGTATTTAGTTGCATCTCCCAAAGGAGTCATTCATCCTAATTTGCATTTCATACTAATGTGAATTAGGTTATTGCTTAAAAAATGAGACTTTATATTCACTACATGCTAATCAGGCTCCTTTTGTTGTTACAACCACTATTTTTCTTGCAATCACTATGAAATTGTCTTTTGTCCCTTTATTAACAACTATATTCATGAAGAAAACAATGTCCATAACTATACAATGCATTCAATATTAACAAAAAATGGGTCCATAATCTTGAATAGGCTTTCTTATCGATGTGAATTGGTTGATTTTTAATATAAAGAAACCCTCACAACATTTCTGGTTTGGAAGACTTGTCTTTTGGACCAAAACACTCTTTTTCACACAATGATCGTGAGATTAAAATTTATGTCTAAATTTCACATTATATTAATTAAAACAAACTTGTCGACGCACAATTGAAATTCTAAATGTGTTTAGTTCCATCGCCCAAATGAGTCATTGATTCTAATTTGCATTTCGTACTAATGTGAATTGGGTTATTACCTAAATAATGAGACTTTATATTCACTACATGCTAATCAGGCTTCTTTTGTTGTTACAAGCACTATTTTTCTTCTAATAACTATGAAATTGTCTTTTGTCTCCTTATTAACAACTATATTCATGAAGAAAACAATGTCCATATCTATACAATGCATTCAATATTAACAAAAAATGGAGTCCATAATCTTGATTGGGGTTTCTTATCGATGTGAATTGGTTGATTTTTAATATGAAGAAACCCTCACAACCTTTCTGGTTTGGAAGACTTGTCTTTTGGACCAAAACACTCTTTTTCACCCAATTATCGTGAGATTAAAATTTATGTCTAAATTACACATTATATTAATTAAAACAAACATGTCGACGCACAATTGAAAATCTAAATGTGTTTAGTTCCATCACCCAAATGAGTCATTCATCCTAATTTGCATTTCGTACTAATGTGAATTGGGTTATCATCTAAATAATGAGACTTTATATTTACTACATGCTACTCAAGCTCCTTTTGTTGTTACAAGTACTATTTTTCTTCTAATCACTATGAAATTGTCTTTTGTCTCCTTAGTAACAACTATATTCATGAAGAAAACAATGTCTATATCTATACAATGCATTCAATATTAACAAAAAATGGGTCTATAATCTTGATTAGGCTTTCTTATCGATGTGAATTGGTTGATTTTCAATATAAAGAAACCCTCACAAAATTTCTGGTTTGGAAGACTTGTCTTTGGTACCAAAACACTATTTTTCATACAATCATCGTGAGATTAAAATTTATGTCTAAATTTCACATTATATTAATTAAAAAAAACTTGTGGACGCACAACTGAAATTCTAAATGTGTTTAGTTCCATCGCCCAAATGAGTCATTGATTCTAATTTGCATTTTGTACTAATATGAATTGGGTTATTACCAAAATAATGAGACTTTATATTCACTACATGCTAATTAGGCTTCTTTTGTTGTTACAGGCACTATTTTTCTTCTAATAACTATGAAATTGTCTTTTGTCTCCTTATTAACAACTATATTCATGAAGAAAACAACGTCCATATCTATACAATGCAATAACTATTAAAAAAAATGGAGTCCATAATATCGATTGGGGTTTCTTATCGATGTGAATTACTTGATTTTTAATATAAAGAAATCCTGACAACCTTTCTAGTTTGGAAGACTTGTCTTTTGGACCAAAACACTCTTTTTCACCCAATCATCATGAGATTAAAATTTATGACTAAATTACACAGTATATTAATTAAAACAAACATGTCGACACACAATTGAAAATCTAAATGTGTTTCGTTCCATCACCCAAACGAGTCATTCATCCTAATTTGCATTTCGTACTAATGTGAATTGGGTTATCATCTAAATAATGAGACTTTATATTCACTACATGCGAATCAAGCTCCTTTTGTTGTTACAAGCACTATTTTTCTTCTAATCACTATGAAATTGTCTTCTGTCTCCTTAGTAACAACTATATTCATGAAGAAAACAATGTCCATATCTATACAATGCATTCAATATTAACAAAAAATGGAGTCCATAATCTTGATTGGGGTTTCTTATCGATGTGAAGTGGTTGATTTTTAATATAAAGAAACCCTCACAACCTTTCTGGTTTGGAAGACTTGTCTTTTGGACCAAAACCCTCACACAATCATTGTGAGATGAAAATTTATGTCTAAATTACACAGTATATTAATTAAAATAAACATGTCGACGCATAATTGAAAATCTAAATGTGTTTAGTTCCATCTCCCAAAGGAGTCATTCATTCTAATTTGCATTTCATACTAATGTGAATTAGGTTATTGCTTAAAAAATGAGACTTTATATTCACTACATGCTAATCAGGCTCCTTTTGTTGTTACAACCACTATTTTTCTTGCAATCACTATGAAATTGTCTTTTGTCTCCTTATCAACAACTATATTCATGAAGAAAACAATGTCCATATCTATACAATGCATTCAATATTAACAAAAAATGGGTCCATAATCTTGAATAGGCTTTCTTATCGATGTGAATTGGTTGATTTTTAATATAAAGAAACCCTCACAACATTTCTGGTTTGGAAGACTTGTCTTTTGGACCAAAACACTATTTTTCACACAATCATCGTGAGATTAAAATTTATGTCTAAATTTCACATTATATTAATTAAAACAAACTTGTCGACCCACAATTGAAATTCTAAATGTGTTTAGTTCCAAATGAGTCATTGATTCTAATTTGCATTTTGTACTAATGTGAATTGGGTTATTACCAAAATAATGAGACTTTATATTCACTACATGCTAATCAGGCTTCTTTTGTTGTTACAAGCACTATTTTTCTTCTAATAACTATGAAATTGTCTTTTGTCTCCTTATTAACAACTATATTCATGAAGAAAACAACGTCCATATCTATACAATGCAATAACTATTAACAAAAAATGGAGTCCATAATATCGATTGGGGTTTCTTATCGATGTGAATTACTTGATTTTTAATATAAAGAAACCCTCACAACGTTTCTGGTTTGGAAGACTTGTCTTTTGGACCAAAACAATCTTTTTCACACAATCATCGTGAGATTAAAATTTATTTCTAAATTACACATTATATTAATTAAAACAAACATGTCGACGCACAATTGAAAATCTAAATGTGTTTAGTTCCGTCACCCAAAGGAGTCATTCATCCCAATTTGCATTTCATACTAATGTGAATTGGGTGATTGCCTAAAAAATGAGACTTTATATTCACTACACGCTAATCAGGCTCCTTTTGGTGTTACAAGCACTACTTTTCTTGCAATGACTATGAAATTGTCTTTTGTCTCCTTATTAACAACTATATTCATGAAGAAAACAATGTCCATATCTATATAATGCATTCAATATTAACAAAAAATGGGTCCATAATCTTGATTACGCTTTCTTATCGATGTGAATTGGTTCATTTTTAATATAAAGAAACCCTCACAACATTTTTGGTTTGGAAGACTTGTCTTTTGGACCAAAACATTCTTTTTCACACAATCATCGTGAGATTAAAATTTATGTCTAAATTTCACATTATATTAATTAAGACAAAGTTGTCGACGCACAATTGAAAATATAAATGTGTTTAGTTCCATCACCCAAATGACTCATTGATTCTAATTTGCATTTCGTACTAATGTGAATTGGGTTATTACATAAATAATGAAACTTTATATTCACTACATCCTAATCAGGCTCCTTTTGTTGTTACAAGTGCTATTTTTCTTCTAATCACGATGATATTGCCTTTTGTCTCCTTATTAGCAACTAGATTCATGAAGAAAAAAATGTCCATATCTATACAATGCATTCAATATTAACAAAAAATGGGGTACATAATCTTGATTAGGGTTTCTTATCGATGTGAATTGGTTGATTTTTAATATGAAGAAACCCTCACAACCTTTCTGGTTTGGAAGACTTTTCTTTTGGACCAAAACACTCTTTTTCACGCAATTATCGTCAGATTAAAATTTATGTCTAAATTACACAATATATTAATTAAAACAAACATGTCGACGCACAATTGAAAATATAAATGTGTTTAGTTCCATCACCCAAATGAGTCATTCATCCTAATTTGCATTTCGTACTAATGTGAATTGGGTTATCATCTCAATAATGAGACTTTATATTCACTACATGCTAATCAAGCTCCTTTTGTTGTTACAAGCACTATTTTTCTTCTAATCACTATGAAATTGTCTTTTGTCTCCTTAGTAACAACTATATTCATGAAGAAAACAATATCCATATCTATACAATGCATTCAATATTAACAAAAAAAGGGTCTATAATCTTGATTAGGCTTTCTTATCGATGTGAATTGGTTGATTTTCAATATAAAGAAACCCTTACAACATTTCTGGTTTGGAAGACTTGTCTTTTGGACCAAAACACTCTTTTTCACACAATCATCATGAGATTAAAATTTATGTCTAAATTTCACATTATATTAATTAAAACAAAGTTGTCGACGCACAATTGAAAATCTAAAAGTGTTTAGTTCCATCGCCCAAATGAGTCATTGATTCTAATTATCATATCGTACTAATGTGAATTGGGTTATTACCTAAATAATGAGACTTTATATTCACTACATGCTAATCAGGCTCCTTTTGTTCTTACAAGCGCTATTTTTCTTCTTATCACTATGAAATTGTCTTTTGTCTCCTTATTAGCAACTATATTCATGAAGAAAACAATGTCCATATCTATACAATGCATTCAATATTAAAAACAAATGGGGTCCATAATCTTGATTAGGGTTTCTTATCTATGTGAAGTGGTTGATTTTTAATATAAAGAAACACTCACAACGTTTCTGGTTTGGAAGACTTCTCTTTTCGACCAAAACACTCTTTTTCACACAATCATCGTGAGCTTAAAATTTATTTCTAAATTACACATTATATTCATTAAAACAAACATGTTGACGCACAATCGAAAATCTAAATGTGTTTAGTTCCATCACCCAAAGGAGTCATTCATCCTAATTTGCATTTCATACTAATGTGAATTGGGTGATTGCCTAAAATATAAGACTTTATATTCGCTACACGCTAATCAGGCCCCTTTTGGTGTTACAAGCACTATTTTTCTTGCAATGACTATGAAATTGTCTTTTGTCTCCTTATTAACAACTATATTCATTAAGAAAACAATGTCCATATCTATATAATGCATTCAATATTAACAAAAAATGGGTCCATAATCTTGATTAGGCTTTCTTATCGATGTGAATTGGTTCATTTTTAATATAAAGAAACCCTCACAACATTTTTGGTTTGGAAGACTTGTGTTTTGGACCAAAACACTCTTTTTCACACAATCATCGTGAGATTAAAAATTATGTCTAAATTTCACATTATATTAATTAAGACAAAGTTGTCTACGCACAATTGAAAATATAAATGTGTTTAGTTCCATCACCCAAATGAGTCATTGATTCTAATTTGCATTTCGTACTAATGTGAATTGGGTATTACATAAATAATGAGACTTTATATTCACTACATGCTAATCAGGCTCCTTTTGTTGTTACGAGTGCTATTTTTCTTCTAATCAAGATGAAATTGTCTTTTGTCTCCTTATTAGCAACTATATTCATGAAGAAAAAAATGTCCATATCTATACAATGCATTCAATATTAACAAAAAATGGGGTACATAATCTTGATTAGGGTTTCTTATCGATGTGAATTGGTTGATTTTTAATATGAAGAAACCCTCACAACCTTTCTGGTTTGGAAGACTTGTCTTTTGGACCAAGACACTCTTTTTCACCCAATTATTGTGAGATTAAAATTTATGTCTAAATTACACATTATATTAATTAAAACAAACATGTCGACGCACAATTGAAAATCTAAATGTGTTTCGTTCCATCACCCAAATGAGTCATGCATCCTAATTTGCATTTCCTACTAATGTGAATTGGGTTATCATCTAAATAATGAGACTTTATATTCCCTACATGCTAATCAAGCTCCTTTTGTTGTTACAAGCACTATTTTTCTTCTAATCACTATGAAATTGTCTTTTGTCTCCTTAGTAACAACTATATTCATGAAGAAAACAATGTCCATATCTATATAATGCATTCAATATTAAAAAGAAATGGGTCTATAATGTTGATTAGGATTTTCTTATCGATGTGAATTGGTTGATTTTTTAATATAAAGAAACCCTCACAACATTTTTGGTTTGGAAGACTTGTCTTTTAGACCAAAACACTCGTTTTCGTACCGTCATCGTGAGATTAAAATTTATGTCTAAATTTCACATTATATTAATTAAAACAAACATGTCGACGCAAAACGGAAAATCTAAATAAGTTTCGTCCCATCACCCAAATGAGTCATTCATCCTAATTTGCATTTCGTACTAATGTGAATTAGGTTGTCATCTAAATAATGAGACTTTATATTCCCTACATGCTAATCAAGCTCTTTTTGTTGTTACAAGCACTATTTTTCTTCTAATCACTATGAAATTGTCTTTTGTCTCCTTAGTAACAACTATATTCATGAAGAAAACAATGTCCATATCTATATAATCCATTCAATATTAACAAAAAATGGGTCTATAATGTTGATTAGGCTTTCTTATCGATGTGAATTGGTTGATTTTTAATATAAAGAAACCCTCACAACATTTTTGGTTTGGAAGACTTGTATTTTAGACCAAAACACTCTTTTCCGTACAGTCATCGTGAGATTAAAATTTATGTCTAAATTTCACATTATATTAAATAAAACAAGCATGTCGACGCAAAATGGAAAATCTAAATAAGATTAGTTCCATCACCCAATGAGTCATTAATTCTAATTTGCATTTCGTACTAATGTGAATTGGGTTATTACCTAAATAATGAGACTTTATATTCACTACATGCTAATCAGGCTTCTTTTGTTGTTACAAGCACTATTTTTCTTCTAATAACTATGAAATTGTCTTTTGTCCCCTTATTAACAACTATATTCATGAAGAAAACAATGTCCATATCTATACAATGCATTCAATATTAACAAAAAATGGGGTCCATAATCTTGATTAGGGTTTCTTATCGATGTGAATTGGTTGATTTTTAATATGAAGAAACCCTCATAACCTTTCTAGTTTGCAAGACTTGTCTTTTTGACCAAAACACTCTTTTTCACCCAATTATCGTGAGATTAAAATTTATGTCTAAATTACACATTATATTAATTAAAACAAACATGTCGACGCACAATTGAAAATCTAAATGTGTTTAGTTCCATCACCCAAATGAGTCATTCATCCTAATTTGCATTTCGTACTAATTTGAATTGGGTTATCATCTAAATAATGAGACTTTGTATTCACTACATGCTAATCAAGCTCCTTTTGTTGTTACAAGCACTATTTTTCTTCTAATCACTATGAAATTGTCTTTTGTCTCCTTAGTAACAACTATATTCATAAAGAAAACAATGTCCATATCTATACAATGCATTCAATATTAATAAAAAATGGGTCTATAATCTTGATTAGGCTTTCTTATCGATGTGAATTGGTTGATTTTCAATATAAAGAAACCCTCACAACATTTCTGGTTTGGAAGACTTGTCTTTTGGACCAAAACACTCTTTTTCACACAATCATCATGAGATTAAAATTTATGTCTAAATTTCACATTATATTAATTAAAACAAAGTTGTCGACGCACAATTGAAATTCTAAATGTGTTTAGTTCCATCGCCCAAATGAGTCATTGATTCTAATTAGCATATCGTACTAATGTGAATTGGGGGTTATTACATAAATAATGAGACTTTATATTCACTACATGCTAATCAGGCTCCTTTTGTTGTTACAAGCGCTATTTTTCTTCTAATCACTATGAAATTGTCTTTTGTCTCCTTATTAGCAACTATATTCATGAAGAAAACAATGTCCATATATATACAATGCATTCAATATTAAAAACAAATGGGGTCCATAATCTTGATTAGGGTTTCTTATCGATGTGAAGTGGTTGATTTTTAATATAAAGAAACCCTCACAACCTTTTTGGTTTAGAAGACTTGTCTTTTGGACCAAAACGCTCTTTTTCACACAATCATTGTGAGATGAAAATTTATGTCTAAATTACACAGTATATTAATTAAAACAAACATGTCGACGCACAATTGAAAATCTAAATGTGTTTAGTTCCATCTCCCAAAGGAGTCATTCATCCTAATTTGCATTTCGTACTAATGTGAATTGGGTTATCATCTAAATAATGAGACTTTATATTCACTACAAGCTAATCAAGCTCCTTTTGTTGTTACAAGCACTATTTTTCTTCTAATCACTATGAAATTGTCTTTTGTCTCCTTAGTAACAACTATGTTCATGAAGAAAGCAATGTCCATATCTATACAATGCATTCAATATTAACAAAATATGGGTCTATAATCTTGATTAGGCTTTCATATCGATGTGAATTGGTTGATTTTCAATATAAAGAAACCCTCACAACATTTCTGGTTTGGAAGACTTGTCTTTTGGACCAAAACACTATTTTTCACACACAATCATCGTGAGATTAAAATTTATGTCTGTCTAAAATTTCACATTATATTAATTAAAACAAACTTGTCGACGCACAATTGAAAATCTAAATGTGTTTTTAGTTCCATCGCCCAAATGAGTCATTGATTCTAATTTGCATTTTGTACTAATGTGAATTGGGTTATTACCAAAATAATGAGACTTTATATTCACTACATGCTAATCAAGCTTCTCCTTTTTGTTGTTACAAGCACTATTTTTCTTCTAATAACTATGAAATTGTCTTTTGTCTCCTTATTAACAACTATATTCATGAAGAAAACAATGTCCATATCTATACAATGCAATAAATATTAACAAAAAATGGGGTCCATAATATTGATTGGGGTTTCTTCTTATCGATGTGAATTACTTGATTTTTAATATAAAGAAACCCTCACAACGTTTCTGGTTTGAAAGACTTGTCTTTTTGGACCAAAACACTCTTTTTCACACAATCATCGTGAGATTAAAATTTATTTCTAAAAAATTACACATTATATTTATTAAAAAAAAACATGTCGACGCGCACAATTGAAAATCTAAATGTTTTTAGTTCCATCACCCAAAGGAGTCATTCATCCTAATTTGCATTTCATACTAATGTGAATTAGGTTTATTGCTTAAAAAATGAGACTTTATATTCACTACATGCTAATCAGGCTCCTTTTGTTGTTACAACCACTATTTTTCTTGCAATCACTATGAAATTGTCTTTTTTCTCCTTATTAACAACTATATTCATGAAGAAAACAATTTCCATATCTATACAATGCATTCAATATTAACAAAAAATGGGTCCATAATCATGAATAGGCTTTCTTATCGATGTGAATTGGTTGATTTTTAATATAAAGAAACCCTCACAACATTTCTGGTTTGGAAGACTTGTCTTTTGGAATAAAGCACTATTTTTCACACAATCATCGTGAGATTAAAATTTATGTCTAAATTTCACATTATATTAATTAAAACAAACTTGTCGACGCACAATTGAAATTCTAAATGTGTTTAGTTCCATCGCCCAAATGAGTCATTGATTCTAATTTGCATTTTGTACTAATGTGAATTGGGTTATTACCAAAATAATGAGACTTTATATTCACTACATGCTAATCAGGCTTCTTTTGTTGTTACAAGCACTATTTTTTTTCCAATAACTATGAAATTGTCTTTTGTCTCCTTATTAACAACTATATTCATGAAGAAAACAATCTCCATATCTATACAATGCATTAACTATTAACAACAAATGGAGTCGATAATATTGGTTGGGGTTTCTTATCGATGTGAATTACTTGATTTTTAATATAAAGAAACCCTCACAACGTTTCTGGTTTGACTATGAAATTGTCTTTTGTTTATTAACAACTATATTCATGAAGAAAACAATGTGCATATCTATATAATGCATTAAATATTAAAAAAAAATGGGTCTATAATGTTGATTAGGATTTCTTATCGATGTGAATTGGTTGATTTTTAATATAAAGAAACCCTCACAACATTTTTGGTTTGGAAGACTTGTCTTTTAGACCAAAACACTCGTTTTCGTACCGTCATCGTGAGATTAAAATTTATGTCTAAATTTCACATTATATTAATTAAAACAAACATGTCGACGCAAAATGGAAAATCTAAATAAGTTTAGTCCCATCACCCAAATGAGTCATTCATCCTAATTTCCATTTCGTACTAATGTGAATTGGGTTGTCATCTAAATAATGAGACTTTATATTCCCTACATGCTAATCAAGCTCTTTTTGTTGTTACAAGCACTATTTTTCTTCTAATCACTATGAAATTGTCTTTTGTCTCCTTAGTAACAACTATATTCATGAAGAAAACAATGTCCATATCTATATAATGCATTCAATATTAACAAAAAATGGGTCTATAATGTTGATTAGGCTTTCTTATCGATGTGAATTGGTTGATTTTTAATATAAAGAAACCCTCACAACATTTTTGGTTTGGAAGACTTGTCTTTTAGACCAAAACACTCTTTTTTGTACAGTCATCGTGAGATTAAAATTTATGTCTAAATTTCACATTATATTAATTAAAAACAAACTTATCGACGCACAATTGAAACTCTAAATGTGTTTAGTTCCATCGCCCAAATGAGTCATTGATTCTAATTAGCATATCGTACTAATGTGAATTGGGTTATTACCTAAATAATGAGACTTTATATTCACTACATGTTAATCAGGCTCCTTTTGTTGTTACAAGTGCTATTTTTCTTCTAATCACTATGAAATTGTCTTTTGTCTCCTTATTAGCAACTATATTCATGAAGAAAACAATGTCCATATCTATACAATGCATTCAATATTAAAAAAAAAATGGGGTCCATAATCTTGATTAGGGGGTTTCTTATCGATGTGAAGTGGTTGATTTTTAATATAAAGAAAACCCTCACAACCTTTCTGGTTTGGAAGACTTGTCTTTTTTGGACCAAAACGCTCTTTTTTTTTCACACAATCATCGTGAGATGAAAAATTTATGTCTAAATTACACAGTATATTAATTAAAAAAAAAAACATGTTGACGCACAATTGAAAATCTAAATGTTTTTAGTTCCATCTCCCCAAAGGAGTCATTCATCCTAATTTGCATTTCATACTAATGTGAATTAGGTTATTGCTTAAAAAATGAGACTTTTATATTCACTACATGCTAATCAGGCTCCTTTTGTTGTTACAAGCACACTATTTTTCTTGCAATCACTATGAAATTGTCTTTTGTCTCCTTAGTAACAACTATATTCATGAAGAAAACAATGTCCATATCTATACAATGCATTCAATATTAACAAAAAAATGGGTCCATAATCATGAATAGGCTTTCTTATCGATGTGAATTGGTTGATTTTTTAATATAAAAAAACCCTCACAACACCTTTTCTGGTTTGGAAGACTTGTCTTTTGGACCAAAAGCACTCTTTTTTCACACAATCATCGTGAGATTAAAATTTATGTCTAAATTTCACATTATATTAATTAAAAAACAAACTTGTCGACGCACAATTGAAATTCTAAATGTGTTTAGTTCCATCGCCCAAAAATGAGTCATTGATTCTAATTTGCATTTTTGTACTAATGTGAATTGGGTTATTACCTAAAATAATGAGACTTTATATTCACTACATGCTAATCAGGCTTCTTTTGTTGTTACAAGCACTATTTTTGTTCCAATAACTATGAAATTGTCTTTTGTCTCCTTATTAACAACTATATTCATGAAGAAAACAATCTCCATATCTATACAATGCAATAACTATTAACAAAAAATGGAGTCCATAATATTGGTTGGGGTTTCTTATCGATGTGAATTACTTGATTTTTAATATAAAGAAACCCTCACAACGTTTCTAGTTTGACTATGAAATTGTCTTTTGTTTATTAACAACTATATTCATGAAGAAAACAATGTGCATATCTATATAATGCATTAAATATTAACAAAAAATGGGTCCATAATCATGATTAGGCTTTCTTATCGATGTGAATTGGTTGATTTTTAATATGAAGAAACCCTCACAACCTTTCTGGTTTGGAAGACTTGTCTTTTGGACCAAAACACTCTTTTTCACCCAATTATCGTGAGATTAAAATTTATGTCTAAATTACACATTATATTAATTAAAACAAACATGTCGACGCACAATTGAAAATCTAAATGTGTTTCGTTCCATCACCCAAATGAGTCATTCATCCTAATTTGCATTTCGTACAAATGTGAATTGGGTTATCATCTAAATAATGAGACTTTATATTCACCACATGCTAATCAAGCTCCTTTTGTTGTTACAAGCACTATTTTTCTTCTAATCACTATGAAATTGTCTTTTGTCTCCTTAGTAACAACTATATTCATGAAGAAAACAATGTCCATATCTATATAATGCATTCAATATTAACAAAAAAATGGGGTCTATAATCTTGATTAGGCTTTCTTATCGATGTGTGAATTGGTTGATTTTTAATATAAAGAAACCCTCACAACATTTTTGGTTTGGAAGACTTGTCTTTTAAGACCAAAACACTCTTTTTTTCGTACACAATCATCGTGAGATTAAAATTTATGTCTAAAAATTTCACATTATATTAATTAAAACAAACATGTCGACGCAAAATGGAAAATCTAAATGTGTTTAGTTCCATCACCCAAATGAGTCATTGATTCTAATTTGCATTTCGTACTAATGTGAATTGGGTTATTACCTAAATAATGAGACTTTATATTCACTACATGCTAATCAGGCTTCTTTTGTTGTTACAAGTACTATTTTTGTTCTAATAACTATGAAATTGTCTTTTGTCCCCTTATTAACAACTATATTCCTGAAGAAAACAATGTCCATATCTATACAATGCCTTCAACATTAACAAAAAATGGGGTCCATAATCTTGATTAAGGTTTCTTATCGATGTGAATTGGTTGATTTCTAATATGAAGAAACCCTCACATCCTTTCTGGTTTGGAAGACTTGTCTTTTGGACCAAAACACTCTTTTTCACTCAATTATCGCGAGATTAAAATTTATGTCTAAATTACACATTATATTAATTAAAACAAACATGTCGACGCACAATTGAAAATCTAAATGTGTTTCGTTCCATCACCAAAATGAGTCATTCATCCTAATTTGCATTTCGTACAAATGTGAATTGGGTTATCATCTAAATAATGAGACTTTATATTCACCACATGCTAATCAAGCTCCTTTTGTTGTTACAAGCACTATTTTTCTTCTAATCACTATGAAATTGTCTTTTGTCTCCTTAGTAACAACTATATTCATGAAGAAAACAATGTCCATATCTATACAATGCATTCAATATTAACAAAAAATGGGTCTATAATCTTGATTAGGCTTTCTTATCGATGTGAATTGGTTGATTTTCAATATAAAGAAACCCTCACAACATTTCTGGTTTGGAAGACCTGTCTTTTGGACCAAAACACTCTTTTTCACACAATCATCATGAGATTAAAATTTATGTCTAAATTTCACATTATATTAATTAAAACAAAGTTGTCGACGCAAAATTGAAAATATAAATGTGTTTAGTTCCATCAGCCAAATGAGTCATTGATTCTAATTTGCATTTCGTACTAATGTGAATTGCGTTATTACCTAAATAATGAGACTTTATATTCACTACATGCTAATCAGGCTCCTTTTGTTGTTACAAGCACTATTTTTCTTCTAATCACTATGAAATTGTCTTTTGTCTCCTTATTAGCAACTATATTCATGAAGAAAACAATGTCCATATCTATACAATGCATTCAATATTAAAAACAAATGGGGTCCATAATCTTGATTAGGGTTTCATATCGATGTGAAGTGGTTGATTTTTAATATAAAGAAACCCTCACAACCTTTCTGGGTTGGAAGACTTGTCTTTTGGACCAAAACGCTCTTTTTCACACAATCATTGTGAGATGAAAATTTATGTCTAAATTACAGTATATTAATTAAAACTAACATGTCGACGCACAATTAAAAATCTAAATGTATTTAGTTCCATCTCCCGAAGGAGTCATTCATCCTAATTTGCATTTCATACTAATGTGAATTAGGTTATTGCTTAAAAAATGAGACTTTATATTCACTACATGCTAATCAGGCTCCTTTTGTTGTTACAACCACTATTTTTCTTGCAATCACTATGAAATTGTCTTTTGTCTCCTTATTAACAACTATATTCATGAAGAAAACAATGTCCATATCTATACAATGCATTCAATATTAACAAAAAATGGGTCCATAATCTTGATTAGGCTTTCTTATCGATGTGAATTGGTTGATTTTTTAATATAAAGAAACCCTCACAACATTTCTGGTTTGGAAGACTTGTCTTTTGGACCAAAACACTATTTTTCACACAATCATCGTGAGATTAAAATTTATGTCTAAATTTCACATTATATTAATTAAAACAAACTTGTCGACGCACAATTGAAATTCTAAATGTGTTTAGTTCCATCGCCCAAATGAGTCATTGATTCTAATTTGCATTTTGTACTAATGTGAATTGGGTTATTACCAAAATAATGAGACTTTATATTCACTACATGCTAATCAGGCTTGTTTTGTTGTTACAAAAACTATTTTTCTTCTAATAACTATGAAATTGTCTTTTGTCTCCTCATTAACAACTATATTCATGAAGAAAACAAAGTCCATATCTATGCAATGCAATAAATATTAACAAAAAAAGGAGTACATAATATTGATTGGGGTTTCCTATCGATGTGAATTACTTGATTTTTAATATAAAGAAACCCTCACAACTTTTCTGGTTTGTAAGACTTGTCTTTTGGACCAAAACACTCTTTTTCACACAATCATCGTGAGATTAAAATTTATATCTAAATTACACATTATATTGATTAAAACAAACATGTCGACGCATAATTGAAAATCTAAATGTGTTTAGTTCCATCACCCAAAGGAGTCATTCATCCTATTTTGCATTTCATACTAATGTGAATTGGGTGATTGCCTAAAAAATGAGACTTTATATTCATTACTCGCTAATCAGGCTCCTTTTGGTGTTACAAGCACTATTTTTCTTGCAATGACTATGAAATTGTCTTTTGTCTCCTTATTAACAACTATATTCATGAAGAAAACAATGTCCATATCTATATAATGCATTCAATATTAACAAAAAATGGGTCCATAATCTTGATTAGGCTTTCTTATCGATGTGAATTGGTTCATTTTTAATATAAAGAAACCCTCACACAACATTTTTGGTTTGGAAGACTTGTCTTTTTGGACCAAAACACTCTTTTTTTCACACAATCATCGTGAGATTAAAATTTATGTCTAAATTTCACATTATATTAATTACGACAAAGTTGTCGAGGTATAATTGAAAATCTAAATGTGTTTAGTTCCATCACGCAAAATGAGTCATTGATTCTAATTTACATTTCGTACTAATGTGATTTGGGTTATTACATAAATAATGAGACTTTATATTCACTACATGCTAATCAGGCTCATTTTGTTGTTACAAGCGCTATTTTTCTTCTAATCACTATGAAATTGTCTTTTGTCTCCTTATTAACAACTATATTCATGTAGAAAACAATGTCCATATCTAAACAATGCATTCAATATTAACAAAAAATGGGTCCATAATCTTGATTAGGCTTTCTTATCGATGTGAATTGGTTGATTTTTAATATAAAGAAACCCTCACAACATTTCTGGTTTGGAAGACTTGTCTTTTGGACCAAAACACTCTTTTTCGTACAGTCATCGTGAGATTAAAATTTATGTCTAAATTTAACATTATATTAACTAAAACAACCATGTCGACGCAAAATGGAAAATCTAAATGTGTTTAGTTCCATCGCCCAAATGAGTCATTGATTCTAATTTGCATTTCATACTAATGTGAATTGGGTTATTACCTAAATGATGAGACTTTATATTCACTACATGCTAATCAGGCTCCTTTTGTTGTTACAAGCGTTATTTTTCTTCTAATCACTATGAAATTGTCTTTTGTCTCCTTATTGCAACTATATTCATGAAGAAAACAATGTACATATCTATACAATGCATTCAATATTAACAAAAAATGGAGTCCATAATCTTGATTAGGGTTTCTCATCGATGTGAATTGGTTGATTTTTAACATGAAGAAACCCTCACAACCTTTCTGGTTTGGAAAACTTGTCTTTTGGACCAAAACACTCTTTTTCACACAATCATCGTGAGATTAAAATTTATGTCTAAATTTCACATTATATTAATTACGACAAAGTTGTCGAGGTATAATTGAAAATCTAAATGTGTTTAGTTCCATCACGCAAATGAGTCATTGATTCTAATTTACATTTCGTACTAATGTGATTTGGGTTATTACATAAATAATGAGACTTTATATTCACTACATGCTAATCAGGCTCATTTTGTTGTTACAAGCGCTATTTTTCTTCTAATCACTATGAAATTGTCTTTTGTCTCCTTATTAACAACTATATTCATGTAGAAAACAATGTCCATATCTAAACAATGCATTCAATATTAACAAAAAATGGGTCCATAATCTTGATTAGGCTTTCTTATCGATGTGAATTGGTTGATTTTTAATATAAAGAAACCCTCACAACATTTCTGGTTTGGAAGACTTGTCTTTTGGACCAAAACACTCTTTTTCGTACAGTCATCGTGAGATTAAAATTTATGTCTAAATTTAACATTATATTAACTAAAACAACCATGTCGACGCAAAATGGAAAATCTAAATGTGTTTAGTTCCATCGCCCAAATGAGTCATTGATTCTAATTTGCATTTCATACTAATGTGAATTGGGTTATTACCTAAATGATGAGACTTTATATTCACTACATGCTAATCAGGCTCCTTTTGTTGTTACAAGCGTTATTTTTCTTCTAATCACTATGAAATTGTCTTTTGTCTCCTTATTGCAACTATATTCATGAAGAAAACAATGTACATATCTATACAATGCATTCAATATTAACAAAAAATGGAGTCCATAATCTTGATTAGGGTTTCTCATCGATGTGAATTGGTTGATTTTTAACATGAAGAAACCCTCACAACCTTTCTGGTTTGGAAAACTTGTCTTTTGGACCAAAACACTCTTTTTCACACAATCATCGTGAGATTAAAATTTATGTCTAAATTTCACATTATATTAATTACGACAAAGTTGTCGAGGTATAATTGAAAATCTAAATGTGTTTAGTTCCATCACGCAAATGAGTCATTGATTCTAATTTACATTTCGTACTAATGTGATTTGGGTTATTACATAAATAATGAGACTTTATATTCACTACATGCTAATCAGGCTCATTTTGTTGTTACAAGCGCTATTTTTCTTCTAATCACTATGAAATTGTCTTTTGTCTCCTTATTAACAACTATATTCATGAAGAAAACAATGTCCATATCTAAACAATGCATTCAATATTAACAAAAAATGGAGTCCATAATCTTGATTAGGGTTTCTCATCGATGTGAATTGGTTGATTTTTAACATGAAGAAACCCTCACAACCTTTCTGGTTTGGAAAACTTGTCTTTTGGACCAAAACACTCTTTTTCACTCAATCATTGTGAGATTAAAATTTATGACTAAATTACACAGTATATTAATTAAAACAAACATGTCGATGCACAATTGAAAATCTAAATGTGTTTAGTTCAATCACCCAAATCAGTCATTGATTCTAATTTGCATTTCGTACTAATGTGAATTGGGTTATTATATAAATAATGAGACTTTATATTCACTACATGCTAATCAACCTCCTTTTGTTGTTACAAGCACTATTTTTCTTCTAACCACTATGAAATTGTCTTTTGTCTCCATAGTAACAACTATATTCATGAAGAAAACAATGTCCATATCTATACAATGCATTCAATATTAACAAAAAATGGGGTCCACAATATTGATTGGGGTTTCTTATCGATGTGAATTACTTGATTTTTAATATAAATAAACCCTCACAACTTTTCTGCTTTGGAAGACTTGTCTTTTGGACCAAAACACTCTTTTTCACACAATCATCGTCAGATTAAAATTTATATCAAAATTAAACATTATATTAATTAAAACAAACATGTCAACGCACAATTGAAAATCTAAATGTGTTTAGTTCCATCGCCCAAATGAATCATTGATTCTAATTTGCATTTTGTACTAATGTGAATTGGGTTATTACATAAATAATGAGACTTTATATTCACTACATGCTACTGAAGCTCCTTTTCTTGTTACAAGCACTATTTTTCTTCTAATCACTATGAAATTGTCTTTTGTCTCCTTAGTAACAACTATATTCATGAAGAAAACAATGTCCATATCTATATAATGCATACAATATTAACAAAAAATGGGTCTATAATCTTCATTAGGCTTTCTTATCGATGTGAATTGGTTGATTTTTAATATAAAGAAACCCTCACAACATTTTTGGTTTGGAAGACTTGTCTTTTGGACCAAAACACTCTTTTTCACACAATCATCGTGAGATTAAAATTTATGTCTAAATTTCACATTATATTAATTACGACAAAGTTGTCGAGGTATAATTGAAAATCTAAATGTGTTTAGTTCCATCACGCAAATGAGTCATTGATTCTAATTTACATTTCGTACTAATGTGATTTGGGTTATTACATAAATAATGAGACTTTATATTCACTACATGCTAATCAGGCTCATTTTGTTGTTACAAGCGCTATTTTTCTTCTAATCACTATGAAATTGTCTTTTGTCTCCTTATTAACAACTATATTCATGAAGAAAACAATGTCCATATCTAAACAATGCATTCAATATTAACAAAAAATGGAGTCCATAATCTTGATTAGGGTTTCTCATCGATGTGAATTGGTTGATTTTTAACATGAAGAAACCCTCACAACCTTTCTGGTTTGGAAAACTTGTCTTTTGGACCAAAACACTCTTTTTCACCCAATCATTGTGAGATTAAAATTTATGACTAAATTACACAGTATATTAATTAAAACAAACATGTCGATGCACAATTGAAAATCTAAATGTGTTTAGTTCAATCACCCAAATCAGTCATTGATTCTAATTTGCATTTCGTACTAATGTGAATTGGGTTATTACATAAATAATGAGACTTTATATTCACTACATGCTAATCAACCTCCTTTTGTTGTTACAAGCACTATTTTTTTTCTAATCACTATGAAACTGTCTTTTGTCTCCTTATTAACAACTATATTCATGAAGAAAACAATGTCCATATCTATACAATGCATTCAATAATAACAAAAAATGGAGTGAATAATCTTGATTGGGGTTTCTTATCGACGTGAATTACTTTATTTTTAATATAAAGAAACCCTCACAACCTTTCTGGTTTGGAAGAATTGTCTTTTGGACCAAAACACAATTTTTCACACAATCATCGTGAGATTAAAATTTATGTCTAAATTACACATTATATTATTCAAAACAAACGTGTTGATGCACAATTGAAAATCTAAATGTGTTTAGTTCCATCACCCAACGGAGTCATTCATCCTAATTTGCATTTCATACTAATGTGAATTGGGTTATTGCCTAAAAAATGAGACTTTATATTCACTGCATGCTAATCAGGCTCCTTTTGTTGTTACAAGCACTATTTTTCTTGCACTGACTATGAAATTGTCTTTTGTCTTCTATTAACAACTATATTCATGAAGAAAACAATGTCCATATCTATACAATGCATTCAATATTAATAAAAAATGGGTCCATAATCTTGATTAGGCTTTCTTTTCGATGTGAATTGGTTGATTTTTTATATAAAGAAACCCTCACAACATTTTTGGTTTGGAAGACTTGTCTTTTGGATCAAAACACTCTTTTTCACACAATCATCATGAGATTAAAATTTATGTCTAAATTTCACATTATATTAATTAAGACAAACTTGTCGA
The DNA here is from genome assembly GCA_037897445.1 of Ceriops zippeliana. Lineage (NCBI taxonomy): Eukaryota > Viridiplantae > Streptophyta > Magnoliopsida > Malpighiales > Rhizophoraceae > Ceriops > Ceriops zippeliana. The sequence continues at coordinate 80,139 of JBAPLH010001038.1, forward strand.
CGCATAATTGAAAATCTAAATGTGTTTAGTTCCATCACCCAAATGAGTCATTGATGCTAATTTTTCACTTCGTACTAATGTGAATTGGGTTTTTACATAAATAATGAGACTTTATATTCACTACATGCTAATCAGGCTTCTTTTGTTGTTAGAAGCACTATTTTTCTTCTAATAACTATGAAATTGTCTTTGTCTCCTTATTAACAACTATATTCATGAAGAAAACAATGTCCATATCTATACAATGCATTCAATATTAACAAAAAATGGGGTCCATAATCTTGATTAGGGTTTCTTATCGATGTGAATTGGTTGATTTTTAATATGAAGAAACCCTCACAACCTTTCTGGTTTGGAGGACTTGTCTTTTGGACCAAAACACTCTTTTTCACCCAATCATCGTGGGATTAAAATTTATGTCTAAATTCCACATTATATTAATTAAAACAAACATGTCAACGCACAATTGAAAATCTAAATGTGTTTAGTTCCATCACCCAAATGAGTCATTGATTCTAATTTGCATTTTGTACTAATGTGAATTGGGTTATTCCCTAAATAATGAGTCTTTATATTCACTACATGCTAATTAGGCTCCTTTTGTTGTTACAAGCACTATTTTTCTTGCAATGACTATGAAATTGTCTTTTGTCTTCTTATTAACAACTATATTCATGAAGAAAACAATGTCCATATCTATACAATGCATTCAATATTAACAAAAAATGGGTCTATAATCTGGATTAGGCTTTCTTATCGATGTGAATTGGTTGATTTTCAATATAAAGAAACCCTCACAACATTTCTGGTTTGGAAGACTTGTCTTTTTGACCAAAACACTCTTTTTTGTATAGTCATCGTGAGATTAAAATTTATGTCTAAATTTCACATTATATTAATTAAAACAAACATGTTGACGCAAAATGGAAAATCTAAATGAGTTTAGTTCCATCACCCAAATGAGTCATTGATTCTAATTTGCATTTCGTACTAATGTGAATTGGGTTTTTACATAAATAATGGGACTTTATATTCACTACATGCTAATCAGGCTCCTTTTGTTGTTACAAGCGCTATTTTTCTTCTAATCACTATGAAATTGTCTTTTGTCCCCTTATTAACAACTATATTCATGAAGAAAACAATGTCCATATCTATACAATGCATTCAATATTAACAAAAAATGGGGTCCATAATCTTGATTAGGGTTTCTTATCGATGTGAATTTGTTGATTTTTAATATGAAGAAACTGTCACAACCTTTCTGGTTGGGAAGACTTGTCTTTTGAACCAAAACACTCTTTTTCACCCAATTATCGTGAGATTAAAATTTATGTCAAAATTACACA
>JBAPLH010001040.1:0-84380 GCA_037897445.1 Ceriops zippeliana
TACACTTTTTGATAAAGCGATAATTAAATTCACATAAGTTACTAAACAATGAAGCATATTAATTAAATCAAACAAGTATTAACACCATTATTACTCCAAATCTATTCGTGTCCATCAACCAGATGAGTCATTCGTCTTGGATAGCATTTCATGCCAATGTGAACTTGTTTAATTACTAAATAATGAGACTTTCTAATCACCTCAAGCTAATTAGGCTCCTCTTCTTGTTACAAGAATAATTTTTCATGCATTTCATCATCAAATTATCTGTTGACTCTTTCTTAACGACTATATTCATTATGAAAACAATTTCCATGTATCGTCTATAACATGAATTCATTCAATTGCAACAAACAATAGATTTCCTAATCTTAAAATTGCATTTCTTATTGATATTAATTGGTTGAATTCTAAAATAAAGAGTAGCTCCCATCATTTGTGGTTAGCAAGTCGATGCTATTTGATACCAAACACATTTTTTGATAAAGCAATAATTAAATTCACATATGTTGCTAAACAATGAAGTATATTAATTAATTCAAACATGTATTAACACCATTATTACTCCAAATCTGTTTGTGTCCATCAGCCAAATGAGTCATTCGTCTTTGGATTGCATTTCATGCCAATGTGAACTTGTTTAATTACTAAATAATGGGACTTTCTAATCACCTCGAGCAAATTAGGCTCCTCTTCTTGTTACAAGAACCTTTTTTTGCGCATTCACCATCAAAAATTATCTATCGACTCTTTCTTAACGACTATATTCATTATGAAAACAATTTCCATGAATCGTCTATAACATGAATTTATTGAATTGCAACTAACAATAGAGTTCCCGATCTTAAATTGCATTTCTTATTGATATTAATTCGTTGAATTCTAAAATAAAGAGTACCTCCCATCATTTCTAGTTAGCAAAGGCTCCTTTTTTGATTCCAAACGCACCTTTCTAGTCAACATATGAAATTATATGTTGACTCTTTCTTAAACGACTATATTTATTATGAAAGCAATTTTTCATGAATCGTCTATAACATGAATTTATTCAATTGCAACAAACAATATAGAGTTCCTGATCTTAAATTGCATTTCTTATTGATATTAATTGGTTGAATTCTAAAATAAATAGTACCTCCCATCATTTGTGGTGAGCAAGTCGATGCTTTTGATTCCAAATATAGTTTTTTATGAAGGGATAATTAAATTCACATATGTTGCTAAACAATGAAGCATATTAATTCAATCAAACAAGTATTAACACCATTATTACTCCAAATCTGTTTGTGTCCATCAGCCAAATGAGACATTCGTCATGGATTGCATTTCATGCCAATGTGAACTTGTTTAACACTAAATAATGGGAATTTCTAATCAACTCAAGCAAATTAGGCTCCTCTTCTTGTTACAAGAACCTTTTTTCGCGCATTCACCATCAAATTATCTATCGACTCTTTCTTAACGACTATATTCATTATGAAAACAATTTCCATGAATCATCTATAACATGAATTTATTGAATTGCAACTAACAATAGAGTTCTCGATCTTAAATTGCATTTCTTATTGATATTAATTGGTTGAATTCTAAAATAAAGAGTACCTCCCATCATTTCTAGTTAGCAAGGCTCCTTTTTTGATTCCAAACGCACCTTTCTAGTCAACATATGAAATTATATGTTGACTCTTTCTTAACGACTATATTTATTATGAAAGCAATTTTCGTGAATTCTCTATAACATGAATTTATTCAATTGCAACAAACAATAGAGTTCCTGATCTTAAATTGCATTTCTTATTGATATATTAATTGGTTGAATTCTAAAATAAATAGTACCCTCCCATCATTTGTGGTGAGCAAGTCGATGCTTTTTGATTCCAAATATAGTTTTTTATGAAGGGATAATTAAATTCACATATGTTGCTAAACAATGAAGCATATTAATTCAATCAAACAAGTATTAACACCATTATTACTCCAAATCTGTTTGTGTCCATCAGCCAAATGAGACATTCGTCATGGATTGCATTTCATGCCAATGTGAACTTGTTTAACACTAAATAATGGGACTTTCTAATCAACTCAAGCTAATTAGGCTCCTCTTCTTGTTACAAGAACAATTTTTCATGCATTCACCATCAAATTATCTGTTGACTCTTTCTTAACGACTATATTCAGTATGTAAACAATTTCTATGAATCGTCTATAACATGAATTCATTCAATTGCAACAAATAATAGAGTTCCTGATCTTAAATTGCTTTTCTTATTGATATTAATTGGTTGAAATCTAAAATAAAGAGTACCTCCCATCATTTGTGGTTAGCAAGTTGATGCTTTTGATTCCAAACACATTTTGTGATAAAGCAATAATTAAATTGACATATGTTGCTAAACAATGAAGCATATTAATTAAATCAAACAAGTATTGACACCATTGTTACTCCAAATCTGTTTGTGTCCATCAGCCAAATGAGTCATTCTTCTTGGATTGCATTTCAAGCCAATGTGAACTTGTTTAATCACTAAATAATGAGACTTTCTAAACACCTCAAGCTAATTAGGGTCCTCTTCTTGTTGCAAGAACAATTTTTCATGCATTCACCATCAAATTATCTATTGACTCCTTCTTAACGACTATATTCATTATGAAAAAAATTTTTATGAATCTTCTATAACATGAATTCATTCAATTGCAACAAACAATAGAGTTCCTGATCTTAAATTGCATTTCTTATTGATATTAATTAGTTGAATTCTAAAATAAAGAGTACCTCCCATCATTTGTGGTTAGCAAGTCGATGCTTTTGATTCCAAACACATTTTTTGATAAAGGAATAATTATATTGACATATGTTGCTAAACAATGAAGCATATTAATTAAATCAAACAAGTATTAACACCATTATTACTCCAAATCTGTTTGTGTCCATCAGCAAAATGAGTCATTCTTCTTGGATTGCATTTCATGCCAATGTGAACTTGTTTAATCACTAAATAATGGGACTTTCGAATCACCTCAACCTAATAAGGCTCCTCTTCTTGTTGCAAGAACAATTTTTCATGCATTCACCATCAAATTATCTGTTGACTCTTTCTTAACGACTATATTCATTATGAAAACAATTTCCATGAATCATCTATAACATGAATTCATTCAATTGCAACAAATAATAGAGTTCCTCATCTTAAATTGCTTTTCTTATTGATATTAATTGGTTGAAATATAAAATAAAGAGTACCTCCCATCATTTGTGGTTAGCAAGTCGATGCTTTTGATTCCAAACACATTTTTTGATAAAGCAAAAATTAAATTGACATATGTTGCTAAACAATGAAGTATATTAATTAAATCAAACAAGTATTAACACCATTATTACTCCAAATCTGTTTACATCCATCAGCCAAAGGAGTCATTCATCTGGGTTTGCATTTCGTGCTAATGTGAACTTGATTAATTCCTAAATAATGAGAGTTTCTACTCACCTTAAGCTAATTACACACCCCTTCTTGTTACAAGAACTATTTTTCATGCATTGACCATGAAATTATATGTTGACTCTTTCTTAACGACTATATTCATTATGAAAACAATTTTCATGAATCGTGTGTAACATGAATTCATTCAATTGCAACAAACAATAGAGTTCTTGATCTTAAATTGCATTTCTTAGTGATATTAATTGGTTGAATTCTAAAATAAAGAGTAGCTCCCATCATTTGTGGTGAGCAAGTCGATGCTTTTGATTCCAAATACACTTTTTGATAAAGTGATAATTAAATTCACATATGTTGCTAAACAATGAAGCATATTAATTAAATCAAACAAGTATTAACACCATTATTACTCCAAATCTGTTTGTGTCCATCAGCCAAATGAGTCATTCGTCTTCGATTACATTTCATGCCAATGTGAACTTGTTTAATCACTAAATAATGGGACTTTCTAATCACCTCAAGCTAATTAGGCTCCTCTTCTTGTTACAATAACAATTTTTCATGCATTCACCATCAAATTATCTGTTGACTCTTTCTTAACGACTATATTCATTATGAAAACAATTTCCATGAATCGTCTCTAACATGAATTCATTCAATTGTAACAAACAATAGAGTTCTTGATCTTAACTTGCATTTCTTAGTGATATTAATTGGTTGAATTCTAAAATAAAGATTAGCTCCCATCATTTGTGGTGAGCAAGTCGATGCTTTTGATTCCAAATACACTTTTTGATAAATTGATAATTAAATTCACATATGTTGCAAAACAATGAAGCATATTAATTAAATCAAACAAGTATTAACACCATTATTACTCCAAATCTATTCGTGTCCATCAACCAGATGAGTCATTCGTCTTGGATAGCATTTCATGCCAATGTGAACTTATTTAATTACTAAATAATGGGACTTTCTAATCACCTCAAGCTAATTAGGCTCCTCTTCTTGTTACAAGAACAATTTTTCATACATTCACCATCAAATTATCTGTTGACTCTTTCTGAACGACTATATTCATTATGAAAACAATTTCCATTAATCGTCTATAACATGAATTCATTCAATTGCAACAAACAATAGAGTTCCTGATCTTAAATTGCATTTCCTAATGATATTAATTGGTTGAATTCTAAAATAAAGAGTAGCTCCCATCATTTGTGGTGAGCAAGTCGATGCTTTTGATTCCAAATACACTTTTTGCTAAAGTAATAATTAAATTCACATATGTTGCTAAACAATGAAGCATATTAATTAAATCAAACAAGTATTAACACCATTATTACTCCAAATCTGTTTGTGTCCATCAGCCAAATGAGTCATTCGTCTTGGATTGCATTTCATGCAAATGCAAACTTGTTTAATTACTAAATAATGGGACTTTCTAATCACCTCAAGCAAATTAGGCTCCTCTTCTTGTTACAAGAACCTTTTTTCATGCATTCACCATCAAATTATTTATTGACTCTTTCTTAACGACTATATTCATTATGAAAACAATTTCCATGAATCGTCTATAACATGAATTATTTTAATTGCAACAAACAATAGAGTTCTTGATCTTAAATTTGCATTTCTTATTGATATTAATTGGTTGAATTCTAAAATAAAGAGTACCTCCCATCATTTCTAGTTAGCAAGGCTCCTTTTTTTGATTCCAAACGCACCTTTTGATACGGTGATAATGAAATTGACATATGATACTTAGCAAGGAAGTATATTAATTAAATCAAACAAGTATTAACACCATTATTACTCCAAATCTGTTTACATCCATCAGCCAAAGGAGTCATTCATCTGGGTTTGCATTTCGTGCTAATGTGAACTTGATTAATTCCTAAATAATGAGAGTTTTCTACTCACCTTAAGCTAATTACACACCCCTTCTTGTTACAAGAACTATTTTTCATGCATTGACCATGAAATTATATGTTGACTCTTTCTTAACGACTATATTCATTATGAAAACAATTTTCATGACTCGTCTGTAACATGAATTCATTCAATTGCAACAAACAATAGAGTTCCTGATCTTAAATTGCATTTCTTATTGATATTAATTGGTTGAATTCTAAAATAAATAGTACCTCCCATCATTTGTGGTGAGCAAGTCGATGCTTTTGATTCCAAATACAGTTTTTTATAAAGCGATAATTAAATTCACATATGTTGCTAAACAATGAAGCATATTAATTCAATCAAACAAGTATTAACACCATTATTACTCCAAATCTGTTTGTGTCCATTAGCCAAATGAGACATTCGTCGTGGATTGCATTTCATGCCAATGTGAACTTGTTTAACACTAAATAATGGGACTTTCTAATCAACTCAAGCTAATTAGGCTCCTCTTCTTGTTACAAGAACAATTTTTCATGCATTCACCATCAAATTATCTGTTGACTCTTTCTTAACGACTATATTCATTATGTAAACAATTTCTATGAATCGTCTATAACATGAATTCATTCAATTGCAACAAATAATAGAGTTCCTGATCTTAAATTGCTTTTCTTATTGATATTAATTGGTTGAAATCTAAAATAAAGAGTACCTCCCATCATTTATGGTTAGCAAGTCGATGCTTTTGATTCCAAACACATTTTTTTGATAAAGCAATAATTAAATTGACATATGTTGCTAAACAATGAAGCATATTAATTAAATCAAACAAGTATTAACACCATTGTTACTCCAAATCTGTTTGTGTCCATCAGCCAAATGAGTCATTCTTGTTGGATTGCATTTCAAGCCAATGTGAACTTGTTTTAATCACTAAATAATGGGACTTTCTAAACACCTCAAGCTAATTAGGGTCCTCTTCTTGTTGCAAGAACAATTTTTCATGCATTCACCATCAAATTATCTATTTACTCTTTCTTAACGACTATATTCATTATGAAAACAATTTTTATGAATCTTCTATAACATGAATTCATTCAATTGCAACAAACAATAGAGTTCCTGCTCTTAAATTGCATTTCTTATTGATATTAATTAGTTGAATTCTAAAATAAAAAGTACCTCCCATCATTTGTGGTTAGCAAGTCGATGCTTTTGATTTCCAAACACATTTTTTGATAAAGCAATAATTATATTGACATATGTTGCTAAACAATGAAGCATATTAATTAAATCAAACAAGTATTAACACCATTATTATTATTCCAAATCTGTTTGTGTCCATCAGCCAAATGAGTCATTCTTCTTGGATTGCATTTCATGCCAATGTGAACTTGTTTAATCACTAAATAATGGGACTTTCAAATCACCTCAACCTAATTAGGCTCCACTTCTTGTTGCAAGAACAATTTTTTCATGCATTCACCATCAAATTATCTGTTGACTCTTTGTTAACGACTATATTCATTATGAAAACAATTTCCATGAATCGTCTATAACATGAATTCATTCAATTGCAACAAATAATAGAGTTCCTGATCTTAAATTGCTTTTCTTATTGATATTAATTGGTTGAAATCTAAAATAAAGAGTACCTCCCATCATTTGTGGTTAGCAAGTCGATGCTTTTGATTCCAAACACATTTTCTGATAAAGCAAAAATTAAATTGACATATGTTGCTAAACAATGAAGTATATTAATTAAATCAAACGAGTATTAACACCATTATTACTCCAAATCTGTTTACATCCATCAGCCAAAGGAGTCATTCATCTGGGTTTGCATTTCGTGCTAATGTGAACTTGATTAATTCCTAAATAATGAGAGTTTCTACTCACCTTAAGCTAATTACACACCCCTTCTTGTTACAAGAACTATTTTTCATGCATTGACCATGAAATTATATGTTGACTCTTTCTTAACGACTATATTCATTATGAAAACATTTTTCATGAATCGTGTGTAACATGAATTCATTCAATTGCAACAAACAATAGAGTTCTTGATCTTAAATTGCATTTCTTAGTGATATTAATTGGTTGAATTCTAAAAAAAAAGAGTAGCTCCCATCATTTGTGGTGAGCAAGTCGATGCTTTTGATTCCAAATACACTTTTTTGATAAAGTGATAATTAAATTCACATATGTTGCTAAACAATGAAGCATATTAATTAAATCAAACAAGTATTAACACCATTATTACTCCAAATCTGTTTGTGTCCATCAGCCAAATGAGTCATTCGTCTTCGATTACATTTCATGCCAATGTGAACTTGTTTAATCACTAAATAATGGGACTTTCTAATCACCTCAAGCTAATTAGGCTCCTCTTCTTGTTACAATAACAATTTTTCATGCATTCACCATCAAATTATCTGTTGACTCTTTCTTAACGTCTATAACATGAATTCATTCAATTGTAACAAACAATAGAGTTCTTGATCTTAACTTGCATTTCTTAGTGATATTAATTGGTTGAATACTAAAATAAAGATTAGCTCCCATCATTTGTGGTGAGCCAGTCGATGCTTTTGATTCCAAATAGACTTTTTGATAAATTGATAATTAAATTCACATATGTTTCTAAACAATGAAGCATATTAATTAAATCAAACAAGTATTAACACCATTATTACTCCAAATCTGTTTGTGTCCATCAGCAAAATGAGTCATTCGTCTTGGATTACATTTCATGCCAATGCGAACTTGTTTGATTACTAAATAATGGGACTTTCTAATCACCTCAAGCTAATTAGGCTCCTCTTCTTGTTACAAGAACATTTTTTCATGCATTCACCATCAAATTATCTGTTGACTCTTTCTGAACGACTATATTCATTATGAAAACAATTTCCATTAATAGTCTATAACATGTATTGATTCAATTGCAACAAACAATAGAGTTCCTGATCTTAAATTGCATTTCCTAGTGATATTAGATGGTTGAATTCTAAAATAAAGAGTAGCTCCCATCATTTGTGGTGAGCAAGTCGATGCTTTTGATTCCAAATACACTTTTTGATAAAGTAATAATTAAATTCACATATGTTGCTAAACAATGAAGTATATTAATTAAATCAAACAAGTATTAAGACCATTATTACTCCAAATCTGTTTGTGTCCATCAGCCAAATGAGTCATTCATCTTGGATTGCATTTCATGCAAATGCAAACTTGTTTAATTACTAAATAATGGGACTTTCTAATCACCTCAAGCAAATTAGGCTCCTCTTCTTGTTACAAGAACCTTTTTTCATGCATTCACCATCAAATTATCTATTGACTCTTTCTTAACGACTATATTCATTATGAAAAGAATTTCCATGAATCGTCTATAACATGAATTATTTTAATTGCAACAAACAATAGAGTTCCTGATCTTAAATTGCATTTCTTATTGATATTAATTGGTTGAATTCTAAAATAAAGAGTACCTCCCATCATTTCTAGTTAGCAAGGCTCCTTTTTTGATTCCAAACGCACCTTTTGATACGGTGATAATGAAATTGACATATGATACTTAGCAAGGAAGTATATTAATTAAATCAAACATGTATTAACACCATTATTACTCCAAATCTGTTTACATCCATCAGCCAAAGGAGTCATTGATCTGAGTTTCGATTTCGTGCTAATGTGAACTTGATTAATTCCTAAATAATGAGAGTTTCCACTCACCTGAAGCTAATTACGCTCCTCTTCTTGTTACAAGAACTATTTTTCATGGATTGACCATGAGATTATATGTTGACTCTTTCTTAACGACTATATTTATTTTGAAAACAATTTTCATGAATCGTCTATAACATGAATTCATTCAATTGCAACAAACAATAGAGTTCTTGATCTTAAATTGCATTTATTAGTGATATTAATTGGTTGAATTCTAAAATAAAGAGTAGCTCCCATCATTTGTGGTGAGCAAGTCGATGCTTTTGATTCCAAATACACTTTTTGATAAAGCGATAATTAAATTCACTTATGTTACTAAACAATGAAGCATATTAATTAAATCAAACAAGTATTAACACCATTATTACTCCAAATCTATTCGTGTCCATCAACCAGATGAGTCATTCATCTTGGATAGCATTTCATGCCAATGTGAACTTGTTTAATTACTAAATAATGGGACTTTCTAATCACCTCAAGCTAACTAGGCTTTTCTTCTTGTTTCAAGAACAATTTTTCATCCATTCTCCATCAAATTATCTGCTGACTCTTTCTTAACGACTATATTCATTATGAAAACAATTTCCATGAATCGTCTATAACATGAATTCATTCAATTGCAACAAACAATAGAGTTTCCTGATCTTAAATTGCTTTTCTTATTGATATTAATTAATTGAAATCTAAAATAAAGAGTACCTCCCATCATTTGTGGTTAGGAAGTCGATGCTTTTGATTCCAAACACATTTTTTGATAAAGCAATAATTAAATTCACATATGTTGCTAAACAATGAAGTATATTAATTAAATCAAACAAGTATTAACACCATTATTACTCCAAAAACTGTTTACATCCATTAGCCAAACGAGTCATTCATCTGGGTTTTGCATTTCGTGCTAATGTGAACTTGATTAATTCCTAAATAATGAGAGTTTCTACTCACCTTAAGCTAATTACACACCCCTTCTTGTTACAAGAACTATTTTTCATGCATTGACCATGAACTTATATGTTGACTCTTTCTTAAGGACTATATTCATTATGAAAACAATTTCCATGAATCGTCTATAACATGAATTCATTCATTTGCAACAAACAATAGAGTTCTTGTTCTTAAATTGCATTTCTTAGTGATATTAATTGGTTGAATTCCAAAATAAAGAGTAGCTCCCATCATTTGTGGTGAGCAAGTCAATGCTTTTGATTCCAAATACACTTTTTGATAAAGCGATAATTAAATTCACATATGTTACTAAACAATGAAGCATATTAATTAAATCAAACATGTATTAACACCATTATTACTCCAAATCTATTCCTGTCCATCAACCAGATGAGTCATTCGTCTTGGATAGCATTTCATGCCAATGTGAACTTGTTTAATTACTAAATAATGGGACTTTCTAATCACCTCAAGCTAATTAGGCTCCTCTTCTTGTTACAAGAACAATTTTTCATGCATTCACCATCAAATTATCTGTTCACTCTTTCTTAACGACTATATTCATTATGAAAACAATTTCCATGTATCGTCTATAACATGAATTCATTCAATTGCAACAAACAATAGAGTTCCTGATCTTAAATTGCATTTCTTATTGATATTAATTGGTTGAATTCTAAAATAAAGAGTACCTCCCATCATTTGTGGTTAGCAAGTCGATGCTTTTGATACCAAACACATTTTTTGATAAAGCAATAATTAAATTCACATATGTTGCTAAACAATGAGGTATATTAATTAATTCAAACATGTATTAACACCATTATTACTCCAAATCTGTTTGTGTCCATCAGTCAAATGAGTCATTCGTCATGGATTGCATTTCATGCCAATGTGAACTTGTTTAATTACTAAATAATGGGACTTTCTAATCACCTCCAGCAAATTAGGCTCCTCTTCTTGTTACAAGAACCTTTTTTCATGCATTCACCATCAAATTATCTATCGACTCTTTCTTAACGACTATATTCATTATGAAAACAATTTCAATGAATCGTCTATAACATGAATTCAATCAATTGCAACAAACAATAGAGTTCTTGATCTTAAATTGCATTTCTTATTGATATTAATTGGTTGAATTCTAAAATAATCAGTACCTCCCATCATTTCTGGTTAGCAAGGCTCATTTTTTGATTCCAAACGCACCTTTTGATATGATGATAATGAAATTGACATATGATGCTAAATAAGGAAGTATATTAATTAAATCAAACAACTATTAACACCATTATTACTCCAAATCTGTTTACATCCATCAGCCAAAGGAGTCATTCATCTGAGTTTCGATTTCGTGCTAATGGGAACTTAATTAATTCCTAAATAATGAGATTTTCCACTCACCTTAAGCTAATTACGCTCCTCTTCTTGTTACAAGAACTATTTTTCATGGATTGACCATGAAATTATATGTTGACTCTTTCTTAACGACTATATTTATTATGAAAGCAATTTTCATGAATCGTCTATAACATGAATTCATTCAATTGCAACAAACAATAGAGTTCTTGTTCTTAAATTGCATTTCTTAGTGATATTAATTGGTTGAATTCCAAAATAAAGAGTAGCTCCCATCATTTGTGGTGAGCAAGTCAACGCTTTTGATTCCAAATACACTTTTTGATAAAGCGATAATTAAATTCACATATGTTACTAAACAATGAAGCATATTAATTAATTCAAACATGTATTAACACCATTATTACTCCAAATCTGTTTGTGTCCATCAGCCAAATGAGTCATTCGTCTTGGATTGCATTTCATGCCAATGTGAACTTGTTTAATTACTAAATAATGGGACTTTCTAATCACCTCAAGCTAATTAGGCTCCTCTTCTTGTTACAAGAACAATTTTTCATGCATTCACCATCAAATTATCTGTTGACTCTTTCTTAACGACTATATTCATTATGAAAACAATTTCCATGTATCGTCTATAACATGAATTCATTCAATTGCAACAAACAATAGAGTTCCTGATCTTAAATTGCATTTCTTATTGATATTAATTGGTTGAATTCTAAAATAAAGAGTACCTCCCATCATTTGTGGTTAGCAAGTCGATGCTTTTGATACCAAACACATTTTTTGATAAAGCAATAATTAAATTCACATATGTTGCTAAACAATGAAGTATATTAATTAATTCAAACATGTATTAACACCATTATTACTCCAAATCTGTTTGTGTCCATCAGCCAAATGAGTCATTCGTCTTGGATTGCATTTCATGCCAATGTGAACTTGTTTAATTACTAAATAATGGGACTTTCTAATCACCTCAAGCTAATTAGGCTCCTCTTCTTGTTACAAGAACAATTTTTCATGCATTCACCATCAAATTATCTGTTGACTCTTTCTTAACGACTATATTCATTATGAAAACAATTTCCATGTATCGTCTATAACATGAATTCATTCAATTGCAACAAACAATAGAGTTCCTGATCTTAAATTGCATTTCTTATTGATATTAATTGGTTGAATTCTAAAATAAAGAGTACCTCCCATCATTTGTGGTTAGCAAGTCGATGCTTTTGATACCAAATACATTTTTTGATAAAGCAATAATTAAAATCACATATGTTGCTAAACAATGAAGTATATTAATTAATTCAAACATGTATTTACACCATTATTACTCCAAATCTGTTTGTGTCCATCAGCCAAATGAGTCATTCCTCTTGGATTGCATTTCATGCCAATGTGAACTTGTTTAATTACTAAATAATGGGTCTTTCTAATCACCTCAAGCAAATTAGGCTCCTCTTCTTGTTACAAGAACCTTTTTTCATGCATTCACCATCAAATTATCTATCGACTCTTTCGTAACGACTATATTCATTATGAAAACAATTTCCATGAATCGTCTATAACATCAATTCATTCAATTGCAACAAACAATATAGTTCCTGATCTTAAATTGCATTTCTTATTGATATTAATTGGTTGAATTCTAAAATAAAGAGTACCTCCCATCATTTCTAGTTAGCAAGGCTCCTTTTTTTGATTCCAAACGCACCTTTTGTTATGGTGATAATGAAATTGACATATGATGCTAAACAAGGAAGTATATTAATTAAATCAAACAAGTATTAACTCCATTATTACTCCAAATCTGTTTACATCCATCAGCCAAAGGAGTCATTCATCTGAGTTTCGATTTCGTGCTAATGTGAACTTGATTAATTCCTAAATAATGAGATTTTCCACTCACCTTAAGCTAATTACGCTCCTCTTCTTGTTACAAGAACTATTTTTCATGGATTGACCATGAAATTATATGTTGACTCTTTCTTAACGACTATATTTATTATGAAAACAATTTTCATGAATCGTCTATAACATGAATTCATTCAATTGCAACAAACAATAGAGTTCTTGATCTTAAATTGCATTTCTTAGTGATATTAATTGGTTGAATTCTAAAATAAGGAGTAGCTCCCATCATTTGTGGTGAGCAAGTCGATGCTTTTGATTCCAAATACACTTTTTGATAAAGCGATAATTAAATTCACATAAGTTACTAAACAATGAAGCATATTAATTAAATCAAACAAGTATTAACACCATTATTACTCCAAATCTATTCGTGTCCATCAAGCAGATGAGTCATTCGTCTTGGATAGCATTTCATGCCAATGTGAACTTGTTTAATTACTAAATAATGGGACTTTCTAATCACCTCAAGCTAATTAGGCTCCTCTTCTTGTTACAAGAACAATTTTTTATGCATTCACCATCAAATTATCTGTTGACTCTTTCTTAACGACTATATTCATTATGAAAACAATTTCCATGAATCGTCTATAACATGAATTCATTCAATTGCAACAAACAATAGAGTTCCTGATCTTAAATTGCATTTCTTATTGATATTAATTGGTTGAATTCTAAAATAAATAGTACCTCCCATCATTTGTGGTTAGGAAGTCGATGCTTTTGATACCAAACACATTTTTTGATAAAGCAATAATTAAATTCACATATGTTGCTAAACAATGAAGTATGTTAATTAATTCAAACATGTATTAACACCATTATTACTCCAAATCTGTTTGTGTCTTTCAGCCAAATGAGTCAGTCGTCTTGGATTGCATTTCATGCCAATGTGAACTTGTTTAATTACTAAATAATGAGACTTTCTAATCACCTCAAGCAAATTAGGCTCCTCTTCTTGTTACAAGAACCTTTTTTCATGCATTCACCATCAAATTATCTATTGACTCTTTCTTAACGACTATATTCAGTATGAAAACAATTTCCATGACTCGTCTATAATATGAATTCATTCACTTGCAACAAACAATAGAGTTCCTGATCTTAAATTGCATTTCTTATTGATATTAATTGGTTGAATTCTAAAATAAATAGTACCTCCCATCATTTGTGGTTAGCAAGTCGATGCTTTTGATACCAAACACATTTTTTGATAAAGCAATAATTAAATTGACATATGTTGCTAAACAATGAAGTATATTAATTAATTCAAACATGTATTAACACCATTATTACTCCAAATCTGTTTGTCTCCATTAGCCAAATGAGTCATTCGTCTTGGATCGCATTTCATGCCAATGTGAACTTGTTTAATTACTAAATAACGGGACTTTCTAATCACCTCAAGCAAATTAGGCTCCTCTTCTTGTTACAAGAACCTTTTTTCATGCATTCACCATCAAATTATCTATCGACTCTTTCTTAACGACTATATTCATTATGAAAACAATTTCCATGAATCGTCTATAACATGAATTCATTCAATTGCAACAAACAATAGAGTTCCTGATCTTAAATTGCATTTCTTATTGATATTAGTTAGTTGAATTCTAAATTAAAGAGTAGCTCCCATCATTTGTGGTGAGCAAGTCGATGCTTTTGATTCCAAATACACTTTTTGATAAAGTGATAATTAAATTCACATATGTTGCTAAACAATGAAACATATTAATTAAATCAAACAAGTATTAACACCATTATTACTCCAAATCTGTTTGTGTCCATCAGCCAAATGAGTCATTCGTCTTGGATTACATTTCATGCCATTGTGAACTTGTTTAATCACTAAATAATGGGACTTTCTAATCACCTCAAGGTAATTAGGCTCCTCTTCTTGTTACAATAACAATTTTTCATGCACTCACCATCAAATTATCCGTTGACTCTTTCTTAACGACTATATTCATTATGAAAACAATTTTCATGAATCGTCTGTAACATGAATTCATTCAATTGCAACAAACAATAGAGTTCTTGATCTTAAATTGCATTTCTTAGTGATATTAATTGGTTGAATTCTAAAATAAAGAGTAGCTCCCATCATTTGTGGTGAGCAAGTCGATGCTTTTGATTCCAAATACACTTTTTGATAAAGCGATAATTAAATTCACATAAGTTACTAAACAATGAAGCATATTAATTAAATCAAACAAGTATTAACACCATTATTACTCCAAATCTATTCGTGTCCATCAACCAGATGAGTCATTCGTCTTGGATAGCATTTCATGCCAATGTGAACTTGTTTAATTACTAAATAATGAGACTTTCTAATCACCTCAAGCTAATTAGGCTCCTCTTCTTGTTACAAGAATAATTTTTCATGCATTCATCATCAAATTATCTGTTGACTCTTTCTTAACGACTATATTCATTATGAAAACAATTTCCATGTATCGTCTATAACATGAATTCATTCAATTGCAACAAACAATAGATTTCCTAATCTTAAATTGCATTTCTTATTGATATTAATTGGTTGAATTCTAAAATAAAGAGTAGCTCCCATCATTTGTGGTTAGCAAGTCGATGCTTTTGATACCAAACACATTTTTTGATAAAGCAATAATTAAATTCACATATGTTGCTAAACAATGAAGTATATTAATTAATTCAAACATGTATTAACACCATTATTACTCCAAATCTGTTTGTGTCCATCAGCCAAATGAGTCATTCGTCTTGGATTGCATTTCATGCCAATGTGAACTTGTTTAATTACTAAATAATGGGACTTTCTAATCACCTCGAGCAAATTAGGCTCCTCTTCTTGTTACAAGAACCTTTTTTTGCGCATTCACCATCAAATTATCTATCGACTCTTTCTTAACGACTATATTCATTATGAAAACAATTTCCATGAATCGTCTATAACATGAATTTATTGAATTGCAACTAACAATAGAGTTCCCGATCTTAAATTGCATTTCTTATTGATATTAATTGGTTGAATTCTAAAATAAAGAGTACCTCCCATCATTTCTAGTTAGCAAGGCTCCTTTTTTGATTCCAAACGCACCTTTCTAGTCAACATATGAAATTATATGTTGACTCTTTCTTAACGACTATATTTATTATGAAAGCAATTTTCATGAATCGTCTATAACATGAATTTATTCAATTGCAACAAACAATAGAGTTCCTGATCTTAAATTGCATTTCTTATTGATATTAATTGGTTGAATTCTAAAATAAATAGTACCTCCCATCATTTGTGGTGAGCAAGTCGATGCTTTTGATTCCAAATATAGTTTTTTATGAAGGGATAATTAAATTCACATATGTTGCTAAACAATGAAGCATATTAATTCAATCAAACAAGTATTAACACCATTATTACTCCAAATCTGTTTGTGTCCATCAGCCAAATGAGACATTCGTCATGGATTGCATTTCATGCCAATGTGAACTTGTTTAACACTAAATAATGGGAATTTCTAATCAACTCAAGCTAATTAGGCTCCTCTTCTTGTTACAAGAACAATTTTTCATGCATTCACCATCAAATTATCTGTTGACTCTTTCTTAACGACTATATTCATTATGTAAACAATTTCTATGAATCGTCTATAACATGAATTCATTCAATTGCAACAAATAATAGAGTTCCTGATCTTAAATTGCTTTTCTTATTGATATTAATTGGTTGAAATCTAAAATAAAGAGTACCTCCCATCATTTGTGGTTAGCAAGTCGATGCTTTTGATTACAAACACATTTTTTGATAAAGCAATAATTAAATTGACATATGTTGCTAAACAATGAAGCATATTAATTAAATCAAACAAGTATTAACACCATTGTTACTCCAAATCTGTTTGTGTCCATCAGCCAAATGAGTCATTCTTCTTGGATTTGATTTCAAGCCAATGTGAACTTGTTTAATCACTAAATAATGAGACTTTGGAATCACCTCAACCTAATTAGGCTCCACTTCTTGTTGCAAGAACAATTTTTCATGCATTCACCATCAAATTATCTGTTGACTCTTTTTTAACGACTATATTCATTATGAAAACAATTTCCATGTATCGTCTATAACATGAATTCATTCAATTGCAACAAACAATAGATTTCCTGATCTTAAATTGCATTTCTTATTGATATTAATTGGTTGAATTCTAAAATAAAGAGTAGCTCCCATCATTTGTGGTTAGCAAGTCGATGCTTTTGATACCAAACACATTTTTTGATAAAGCAATAATTAAATTCACATATGTTGCTAAACAATGAAGTATATTAATTAATTCAAACATGTATTAACACCATTATTACTCCAAATCTGTTTGTGTCCATCAGCCAAATGAGTCATTCGTCTTGGATTGCATTTCATGCCAATGTGAACTTGTTTAATTACTAAATAATGGGACTTTCTAATCACCTCAAGCAAATTAGGCTCCTCTTCTTGTTATAAGAACCTTTTTTCGCGCATTCACCATCAAATTATCTATCGACTCTTTCTTAACGACTATATTCATTATGAAAACAATTTCCATGAATCATCTATAACATGAATTTATTGAATTGCAACTAACAATAGAGTTCTCGATCTTAAATTGCATTTCTTATTGATATTAATTGGTTGAATTCTAAAATAAAGAGTACCTCCCATCATTTCTAGTTAGCAAGGCTCCTTTTTTGATTCCAAACGCACCTTTCTAGTCAACATATGAAATTATATGTTGACTCTTTCTTAACGACTATATTTATTATGAAAGCAATTTTCGTGAATTCTCTATAACATGAATTTATTCAATTGCAACAAACAATAGAGTTCCTGATCTTAAATTGCATTTCTTATTGATATTAATTGGTTGAATTCTAAAATAAATAGTACCTCCCATCATTTGTGGTGAGCAAGTCGATGCTTTTGATTCCAAATATAGTTTTTTATGAAGGGATAATTAAATTCACATATGTTGCTAAACAATGAAGCATATTAATTCAATCAAACAAGTATTAACACCATTATTACTCCAAATCTGTTTGTGTCCATCAGCCAAATGAGACATTCGTCATGGATTGCATTTCATGCCAATGTGAACTTGTTTAACACTAAATAATGGGACTTTCTAATCAACTCAAGCTAATTAGGCTCCTCTTCTTGTTACAAGAACAATTTTTCATGCATTCACCATCAAATTATCTGTTGACTCTTTCTTAACGACTATATTCAGTATGTAAACAATTTCTATGAATCGTCTATAACATGAATTCATTCAATTGCAACAAATAATAGAGTTCCTGATCTTAAATTGCTTTTCTTATTGATATTAATTGGTTGAAATCTAAAATAAAGAGTACCTCCCATCATTTGTGGTTAGCAAGTCGATGCTTTTGATTCCAAACACATTTTGTGATAAAGCAATAATTAAATTGACATATGTTGCTAAACAATGAAGCATATTAATTAAATCAAACAAGTATTGACACCATTGTTACTCCAAATCTGTTTGTGTCCATCAGCCAAATGAGTCATTCTTCTTGGATTGCATTTCAAGCCAATGTGAACTTGTTTAATCACTAAATAATGAGACTTTCTAAACACCTCAAGCTAATTAGGGTCCTCTTCTTGTTGCAAGAACAATTTTTCATGCATTCACCATCAAATTATCTATTGACTCCTTCTTAACGACTATATTCATTATGAAAAAAATTTTTATGAATCTTCTATAACATGAATTCATTCAATTGCAACAAACAATAGAGTTCCTGATCTTAAATTGCATTTCTTATTGATATTAATTAGTTGAATTCTAAAATAAAGAGTACCTCCCATCATTTGTGGTTAGCAAGTCGATGCTTTTGATTCCAAACACATTTTTTGATAAAGGAATAATTATATTGACATATGTTGCTAAACAATGAAGCATATTAATTAAATCAAACAAGTATTAACACCATTATTACTCCAAATCTGTTTGTGTCCATCAGCAAAATGAGTCATTCTTCTTGGATTGCATTTCATGCCAATGTGAACTTGTTTAATCACTAAATAATGGGACTTTCGAATCACCTCAACCTAATAAGGCTCCTCTTCTTGTTGCAAGAACAATTTTTCATGCATTCACCATCAAATTATCTGTTGACTCTTTCTTAACGACTATATTCATTATGAAAATAATTTCCATGAATCGTCTATAACATGAATTCATTCAATTGCAACAAATAATAGAGTTCCTGATCTTAAATTGCTTTTCTTATTGATATTAATTGGTTGAAATATAAAATAAAGAGTAGCTCCCATCATTTGTGGTTAGCAAGTCGATGCTTTTGATTCCAAACACATTTTTTGATATAGCAAAAATTAAATTGACATATGTTGCTAAACAATGAAGTATATTAATTAAATCAAACAAGTATTAACACCATTATTACTCCAAATCTGTTTACATCCATCAGCCAAAGGAGTCATTCATCTGGGTTTGCATTTCGTGCTAATGTGAACTTGATTAATTCCTAAATAATGAGAGTTTCTACTCACCTTAAGCTAATTACACACCCCTTCTTGTTACAAGAACTATTTTTCATGCATTGACCATGAAATTATATGTTGACTCTTTCTTAACGACTATATTCATTATGAAAACAATTTTCATGAATCATGTGTAACATGAATTCATTCAATTGCAACAAACAATAGAGTTCTTGATCTTAAATTGCATTTCTTAGTGATATTAATTGGTTGAATTCTAAAATAAAGAGTGGCTCCCATCATTTGTGGTGAGCAAGTCGATGCTTTTGATTCCAAATACACTTTTTGATAAAGTGATAATTAAATTCACATATGTTGCTAAACAATGAAGCATATTAATTAAATCAAACAAGTATTAACACCATTATTACTCCAAATCTGTTTGTGTCCATCAGCCAAATGAGTCATTCGTCTTCGATTACATTTCATGCCAATGTGAACTTGTTTAATCACTAAATAATGGGACTTTCTAATCACCTCAAGCTAATTAGGCTCCTCTTCTTGTTACAATAACAATTTTTCATGCATTCACCATCAAATTATCTGTTGACTCTTTCTTAACGACTATATTCATTATGAAAACAATTTCCATGAATCGTCTCTAACATGAATTCATTCAATTGTAACAAACAATAGAGTTTTTGATCTTAACTTGCATTTCTTAGTGATATTAATTGGTTGAATTCTAAAATAAAGATTAGCTCCCATCATTTGTGGTGAGCAAGTCGATGCTTTTGATTCCAAATACACTTTTTGATAAATTGATAATTAAATTCACATATGTTGCAAAACAATGAAGCATATTAATTAAATCAAACAAAGTATTAACACCATTATTACTCCAAATCTATTCGTGTCCATCAACCAGATGAGTCATTCGTCTTGGATAGCATTTCATGCCAATGTGAACTTATTTAATTACTAAATAATGGGACTTTCTAATCACCTCAAGCTAATTAGGCTCCTCTTCTTGTTACAAGAACAATTTTTCATACATTCACCATCAAATTATCTGTTGACTCTTTCTGAACGACTATATTCATTATGAAAACAATTTCCATTAATCGTCTATAACATGAATTCATTCAATTGCAACAAACAATAGAGTTCCTGATCTTAAATTGCATTTCCTAATGATATTAATTGGTTGAATTCTAAAATAAAGAGTAGCTCCCATCATTTGTGGTGAGCAAGTCGATGCTTTTGATTCCAAATACACTTTTTGCTAAAGTAATAATTAAATTCACATATGTTGCTAAACAATGAAGCATATTAATTAAATCAAACAAGTATTAACACCATTATTACTCCAAATCTGTTTGTGTCCATCAGCCAAATGAGTCATTCGTCTTGGATTGCATTTCATGCAAATGCAAACTTGTTTAATTACTAAATAATGGGACTTTCTAATCACCTCAAGCAAATTAGGCTCCTCTTCTTGTTACAAGAACCTTTTTTCATGCATTCACCATCAAATTATTTATTGACTCTTTCTTAACGACTATATTCATTATGAAAACAATTTCCATGAATCGTCTATAACATGAATTATTTTAATTGCAACAAACAATAGAGTTCTTGATCTTAAATTGCATTTCTTATTGATATTAATTGGTTGAATTCTAAAATAAAGAGTACCTCCCATCATTTCTAGTTAGCAAGGCTCCTTTTTTGATTCCAAACGCACCTTTTGATACGGTGATAATGAAATTGACATATGATACTTAGCAAGGAAGTATATTAATTAAATCAAACAAGTATTAACACCATTATTACTCCAAATCTGTTTACATCCATCAGCCAAAGGAGTCATTCATCTGGGTTTGCATTTCGTGCTAATGTGAACTTGATTAATTCCTAAATAATGAGAGTTTCTACTCACCTTAAGCTAATTACACACCCCTTCTTGTTACAAGAACTATTTTTCATGCATTGACCATGAAATTATATGTTGACTCTTTCTTAACGACTATATTCATTATGAAAACAATTTTCATGACTCGTCTGTAACATGAATTCATTCAATTGCAACAAACAATAGAGTTCCCTGATCTTAAATTGCATTTCTTATTGATATTAATTGGTTGAATTCTAAAATAAATAGTACCTCCCATCATTTGTGGTGAGCAAGTCGATGCTTTTGATTCCAAATACAGTTTTTTATAAAGCGATAATTAAATTCACATATGTTGCTAAACAATGAAGCATATTAATTCAATCAAACAAGTATTAACACCATTATTACTCCAAATCTGTTTGTGTCCATTAGCCAAATGAGACATTCGTCGTGGATTGCATTTCATGCCAATGTGAACTTGTTTAACACTAAATAATGGGACTTTCTAATCAACTCAAGCTAATTAGGCTCCTCTTCTTGTTACAAGAACAATTTTTCATGCATTCACCATCAAATTATCTGTTGACTCTTTCTTAACGACTATATTCATTATGTAAACAATTTCTATGAATCGTCTATAACATGAATTCATTCAATTGCAACAAATAATAGAGTTCCTGATCTTAAATTGCTTTTCTTTATTGATATTAATTGGTTGAAATCTAAAATAAAGAGTACCTCCCATCATTTATGGTTAGCAAGTCGATGCTTTTGATTCCAAAACACATTTTTTGATAAAGCAATAATTAAATTGACATATGCTGCTAAACAATGAAGCATATTAATTAAATCAAACAAGTATTAACACCATTGTTACTCCAAATCTGTTTGTGTCCATCAGCCAAATGAGTCATTCTTGTTGGATTGCATTTCAAGCCAATGTGAACTTGTTTAATCACTAAATAATGGGACTTTCTAAACACCTCAAGCTAATTAGGGTCCTCTTCTTGTTGCAAGAAACAATTTTTCATGCATTCACCATCAAATTATCTATTTACTCTTTCTTAACGACTATATTCATTATGAAAACAAATTTTTATGAATCTTCTATAACATGAATTCATTCAATTGCAACAAACAATAGAGTTCCTGCTCTTAAATTGCATTTCTTATTGATATTAATTAGTTGAATTCTAAAATAAAAAGTACCTCCCATCATTTGTGGTTAGCAAGTCGATGCTTTTGATTCCAAACACATTTTTTGATAAAGCAATAATTATATTGACATATGTTGCTAAACAATGAAGCATATTAATTAAATCAAACAAGTATTAACACCATTATTATTCCAAATCTGTTTGTGTCCATCAGCCAAATGAGTCATTCTTCTTGGATTGCATTTCATGCCAATGTGAACTTGTTTAATCACTAAATAATGGGACTTTCAAATCACCTCAACCTAATTAGGCTCCACTTCTTGTTGCAAGAACAATTTTTCATGCATTCACCATCAAATTATCTGTTGACTCTTTGTTAACGACTATATTCATTATGAAAACAATTTCCATGAATCGTCTATAACATGAATTCATTCAATTGCAACAAATAATAGAGTTCCTGATCTTAAATTGCTTTTCTTATTGATATTAATTGGTTGAAATCTAAAATAAAGAGTACCTCCCATCATTTGTGGTTAGCAAGTCGATGCTTTTGATTCCAAACACATTTTCTGATAAAGCAAAAATTAAATTGACATATGTTGCTAAACAATGAAGTATATTAATTAAATCAAACGAGTATTAACACCATTATTACTCCAAATCTGTTTACATCCATCAGCCAAAGGAGTCATTCATCTGGGTTTGCATTTCGTGCTAATGTGAACTTGATTAATTCCTAAATAATGAGAGTTTCTACTCACCTTAAGCTAATTACACACCCCTTCTTGTTACAAGAACTATTTTTCATGCATTGACCATGAAATTATATGTTGACTCTTTCTTAACGACTATATTCATTATGAAAACAATTTTCATGAATCGTGTGTAACATGAATTCATTCAATTGCAACAAACAATAGAGTTCTTGATCTTAAATTGCATTTCTTAGTGATATTAATTGGTTGAATTCTAAAATAAAGAGTAGCTCCCATCATTTGTGGTGAGCAAGTCGATGCTTTTGATTCCAAATACACTTTTTGATAAAGTGATAATTAAATTCACATATGTTGCTAAACAATGAAGCATATTAATTAAATCAAACAAGTATTAACACCATTATTACTCCAAATCTGTTTGTGTCCATCAGCCAAATGAGTCATTCGTCTTGGATTGCATTTCATGCAAATGCAAACTTGTTTAATTACTAAATAATGGGACTTTCTAATCACCTCAAGCAAATTAGGCTCCTCTTCTTGTTACAAGAACCTTTTTTCATGCATTCACCATCAAATTATTTATTGACTCTTTCTTAACGACTATATTCATTATGAAAACAATTTCCATGAATCGTCTATAACATGAATTATTTTAATTGCAACAAACAATAGAGTTCTTGATCTTAAATTGCATTTCTTATTGATATTAATTGGTTGAATTCTAAAATAAAGAGTACCTCCCATCATTTCTAGTTAGCAAGGCTCCTTTTTTGATTCCAAACGCACCTTTTGATACGGTGATAATGAAATTGACATATGATACTTAGCAAGGAAGTATATTAATTAAATCAAACAAGTATTAACACCATTATTACTCCAAATCTGTTTACATCCATCAGCCAAAGGAGTCATTCATCTGGGTTTGCATTTCGTGCTAATGTGAACTTGATTAATTCCTAAATAATGAGAGTTTCTACTCACCTTAAGCTAATTACACACCCCTTCTTGTTACAAGAACTATTTTTCATGCATTGACCATGAAATTATATGTTGACTCTTTCTTAACGACTATATTCATTATGAAAACAATTTTCATGACTCGTCTGTAACATGAATTCATTCAATTGCAACAAACAATAGAGTTCCTGATCTTAAATTGCATTTCTTATTGATATTAATTGGTTGAATTCTAAAATAAATAGTACCTCCCATCATTTGTGGTGAGCAAGTCGATGCTTTTGATTCCAAATACAGTTTTTTATAAAGCGATAATTAAATTCACATATGTTGCTAAACAATGAAGCATATTAATTCAATCAAACAAGTATTAACACCATTATTACTCCAAATCTGTTTGTGTCCATTAGCCAAATGAGACATTCGTCGTGGATTGCATTTCATGCCAATGTGAACTTGTTTAACACTAAATAATGGGACTTTCTAATCAACTCAAGCTAATTAGGCTCCTCTTCTTGTTACAAGAACAATTTTTCATGCATTCACCATCAAATTATCTGTTGACTCTTTCTTAACGACTATATTCATTATGTAAACAATTTCTATGAATCGTCTATAACATGAATTCATTCAATTGCAACAAATAATAGAGTTCCTGATCTTAAATTGCTTTTCTTATTGATATTAATTGGTTGAAATCTAAAATAAAGAGTACCTCCCATCATTTATGGTTAGCAAGTCGATGCTTTTGATTCCAAACACATTTTTTGATAAAGCAATAATTAAATTGACATATGTTGCTAAACAATGAAGCATATTAATTAAATCAAACAAGTATTAACACCATTGTTACTCCAAATCTGTTTGTGTCCATCAGCCAAATGAGTCATTCTTGTTGGATTGCATTTCAAGCCAATGTGAACTTGTTTAATCACTAAATAATGGGACTTTCTAAACACCTCAAGCTAATTAGGGTCCTCTTCTTGTTGCAAGAACAATTTTTCATGCATTCACCATCAAATTATCTATTTACTCTTTCTTAACGACTATATTCATTATGAAAACAATTTTTATGAATCTTCTATAACATGAATTCATTCAATTGCAACAAACAATAGAGTTCCTGCTCTTAAATTGCATTTCTTATTGATATTAATTAGTTGAATTCTAAAATAAAAAGTACCTCCCATCATTTGTGGTTAGCAAGTCGATGCTTTTGATTCCAAACACATTTTTTGATAAAGCAATAATTATATTGACATATGTTGCTAAACAATGAAGCATATTAATTAAATCAAACAAGTATTAACACCATTATTATTCCAAATCTGTTTGTGTCCATCAGCCAAATGAGTCATTCTTCTTGGATTGCATTTCATGCCAATGTGAACTTGTTTAATCACTAAATAATGGGACTTTCAAATCACCTCAACCTAATTAGGCTCCACTTCTTGTTGCAAGAACAATTTTTCATGCATTCACCATCAAATTATCTGTTGACTCTTTGTTAACGACTATATTCATTATGAAAACAATTTCCATGAATCGTCTATAACATGAATTCATTCAATTGCAACAAATAATAGAGTTCCTGATCTTAAATTGCTTTTCTTATTGATATTAATTGGTTGAAATCTAAAATAAAGAGTACCTCCCATCATTTGTGGTTAGCAAGTCGATGCTTTTGATTCCAAACACATTTTCTGATAAAGCAAAAATTAAATTGACATATGTTGCTAAACAATGAAGTATATTAATTAAATCAAACGAGTATTAACACCATTATTACTCCAAATCTGTTTACATCCATCAGCCAAAGGAGTCATTCATCTGGGTTTGCATTTCGTGCTAATGTGAACTTGATTAATTCCTAAATAATGAGAGTTTCTACTCACTTTAAGCTAATTACACACCCCTTCTTGTTACAAGAACTATTTTTCATGCATTGACCATGAAATTATATGTTGACTCTTTCTTAACGACTATATTCATTATGAAAACAATTTTTCATGAATCGTGTGTAACATGAATTCATTCAATTGCAACAAACAATAGAGTTCTTGATCTTAAATTGCATTTCTTAGTGATATTAATTGGTTGAATTCTAAAATAAAGAGTAGCTCCCATCATTTGTGGTGAGCAAGTCGATGCTTTTGATTCCAAATACACTTTTTGATAAAGTGATAATTAAATTCACATATGTTGCTAAACAATGAAGCATATTAATTAAATCAAACAAGTATTAACACCATTATTACTCCAAATCTGTTTGTGTCCATCAGCCAAATGAGTCATTCGTCTTCGATTACATTTCATGCCAATGTGAACTTGTTTAATCACTAAATAATGGGACTTTCTAATCACCTCAAGCTAATTAGGCTCCTCTTCTTGTTACAATAACAATTTTTCATGCATTCACCATCAAATTATCTGTTGACTCTTTCTTAACGTCTATAACATGAATTCATTCAATTGTAACAAACAATAGAGTTCTTGATCTTAACTTGCATTTCTTAGTGATATTAATTGGTTGAATACTAAAATAAAGATTAGCTCCCATCATTTGTGGTGAGCCAGTCGATGCTTTTGATTCCAAATAGACTTTTTGATAAATTGATAATTAAATTCACACATATGTTTCTAAACAATGAAGCATATTAATTAAATCAAACAAGTATTAACACCATTATTACTCCAAATCTGTTTGTGTCCATCAGCAAAATGAGTCATTCGTCTTGGATTACATTTCATGCCAATGCGAACTTGTTTGATTACTAAATAATGGGACTTTCTAATCACCTCAAGCTAATTAGGCTCCTCTTCTTGTTACAAGAACATTTTTTCATGCATTCACCATCAAATTATCTGTTGACTCTTTCTGAACGACTATATTCATTATGAAAACAATTTCCATTAATAGTCTATAACATGTATTCATTCAATTGCAACAAACAATAGAGTTCCTGATCTTAAATTGCATTTCCTAGTGATATTAGATGGTTGAATTCTAAAATAAAGAGTAGCTCCCATCATTTGTGGTGAGCAAGTCGATGCTTTTGATTCCAAATACACTTTTTGATAAAGTAATAATTAAATTCACATATGTTGCTAAACAATGAAGTATATTAATTAAATCAAACAAGTATTAAGACCATTATTACTCCAAATCTGTTTGTGTCCATCAGCCAAATGAGTCATTCATCTTGGATTGCATTTCATGCAAATGCAAACTTGTTTAATTACTAAATAATGGGACTTTCTAATCACCTCAAGCAAATTAGGCTCCTCTTCTTGTTACAAGAACCTTTTTTCATGCATTCACCATCAAATTATCTATTGACTCTTTCTTAACGACTATATTCATTATGAAAACAATTTCCATGAATCGTCTATAACATGAATTATTTTAATTGCAACAAACAATAGAGTTCCTGATCTTAAATTGCATTTCTTATTGATATTAATTGGTTGAATTCTAAAATAAAGAGTACCTCCCATCATTTCTAGTTAGCAAGGCTCCTTTTTTGATTCCAAACGCACCTTTTGATACGGTGATAATGAAATTGACATATGATACTTAGCAAGGAAGTATATTAATTAAATCAAACAAGTATTAACACCATTATTACTCCAAATCTGTTTACATCCATCAGCCAAAGGAGTCATTGATCTGAGTTTCGATTTCGTGCTAATGTGAACTTGATTAATTCCTAAATAATGAGAGTTTCCACTCACCTGAAGCTAATTACGCTCCTCTTCTTGTTACAAGAACTATTTTTCATGGATTGACCATGAGATTATATGTTGACTCTTTCTTAACGACTATATTTATTTTGAAAACAATTTTCATGAATCGTCTATAACATGAATTCATTCAATTGCAACAAACAAATAGAGTTCTTGATCTTAAATTGCATTTATTAGTGATATTAATTGGTTGAATTCTAAAATAAAGAGTAGCTCCCATCATTTGTGGTGAGCAAGTCGATGCTTTTGATTCCAAATACACTTTTTGATAAAGCGATAATTAAATTCACTTATGTTACTAAACAATGAAGCATATTAATTAAATCAAACAAGTATTAACACCATTATTACTCCAAATCTATTCGTGTCCATCAACCAGATGAGTCATTCATCTTGGATAGCATTTCATGCCAATGTGAACTTGTTTAATTACTAAATAATGGGACTTTCTAATCACCTCAAGCTAACTAGGCTTTTCTTCTTGTTTCAAGAACAATTTTTCATCCATTCTCCATCAAATTATCTGCTGACTCTTTCTTAACGACTATATTCATTATGAAAACAATTTCCATGAATCGTCTATAACATGAATTCATTCAATTGCAACAAACAATAGAGTTCCTGATCTTAAATTGCTTTTCTTATTGATATTAATTAATTGAAATCTAAAATAAAGAGTACCTCCCATCATTTGTGGTTAGCAAGTCGATGCTTTTGATTCCAAACACATTTTTTGATAAAGCAATAATTAAATTCACATATGTTGCTAAACAATGAAGTATATTAATTAAATCAAACAAGTATTAACACCATTATTCCTCCAAAACTGTTTACATCCATTAGCCAAACGAGTCATTCATCTGGGTTTGCATTTCGTGCTAATGTGAACTTGATTAATTCCTAAATAATGAGAGTTTCTACTCACCTTAAGCTAATTACACACCCCTTCTTGTTACAAGAACTATTTTTCATGCATTGACCATGAAATTATATGTTGACTCTTTCTTAAGGACTATATTCATTATGAAAACAATTTTCATGAATCGTCTGTAACATGAATTCATTCAATTGCAACAAACAATAGAGTTCTTGATCTTAAATTGCATTTCTTAGTGATATTAATTGGTTGAATTCTAAAATAAAGAGTAGCTCCCATCATTTGTGGTGAGCAAGTCGATGCTTTTGATTCCAAATTCACATTTTGATAAAGCAATAATTAAATTCACATATGTTGCTAAACAATGAAGCATATTAATTAAATCAAACAAGTATTAACACCATTATTACTCCAAATCTATTTGTGTCCATCACCCAGATGAGTCATTGGTCTTGGATAGCATTTCATGCCAATGTGAACTTGTATAATTACTAAATAATGGGACTTTCTAATCACCCCAAGCTAATTAGGCTCCTCTTCTTCTTACACAAACAATTTTTCCTGCATTCACCATGAAATTATATGTTGACTCTTTCTTAACAACTATATTCACTATGAAAACAATTTCCATGAATCGTTTATAACATGAATTTATTCAATTGCAACAAACAATAGAGTTCCTGATCTTAACTTGCATTTCTTATTGATATTAATTGGTTGAATTCTAAAATAAAGAGTACCTCACATCATTTCTGGTGAGCAAGGCTCCTTTTTTGATTCCAAACGCTCCTTTTGATACGGTGATAATGAAATTGACATATGATGCTAAACAAGGAAGTATGTTAATTAAATCAAACAAGTATTAACACCATTATTACTCCAAATCTATTTACATCCATCAGCCAAAGGAGTCATTCATCTGAGTTTCAATTTCGTGCTAATGTGAACTTGATTAATTCCTAAATAATGACAGTTTCCACTCACCTTAAGCTAATTACGCTCCTCTTCTTGTTACAAGAACTATTTTTCATGGATTGACCATGAAATTATATGTTGACTCTTTCTTAACGACTTTATTCATTATGAAAACAATTTTTATGAATCGTCGATAACATGAATTCATTCAATTGCAACAAACAATAGAGTTCCTGATCTTAAATTGCATTTCTTATTGATATTAATTGGTTGAATTCTAAAATAAAGAGTACCTCCCATCATTTCTAGTTAGCAAGGCTCCTCTTTTGATTCCAAATGCATCTTTTGATACGGTGATAATGAAATTGACATATGATGCAAAAGAATGAAGTATATTAATTAAATCAAACAAGTGTTAGCACCATTATTACTCCAAATCTGTTTACATCCATCAGCCAAAGGAGTCATTCATCTGAGTTTCAATTTCGTGCTAATGTGAACTTGATTAATTCTTAAATAATGAGAGTTTCCACTCACCTTAAGCTAATTATGCTCTTCTTCTTGTTACAAGAACTATTTTTCATGGATTGACCATGAAATTATATGTTGACTCTTTCTTAACGATTATATTCATTATGAAAACAATTTTCATGAATCCTCTATAACATGAATTCATTCAATTGTAACAAACAATAGAGTTCTTGATCTTAAATTGCATTTCTTAGTGATATTAATTGGTTGAATTCTAAAATAAAGAGTAGCTCCCATCATTTGTGGTGAGCAAGTCGATGCTTTTGATTCCAAATACACTTTTTGATAAAGCGATAATTAAATTCACATATGTTGCTAAACAATGAAGCATATTAATTAAATCAAACAAGTATTAACACCATTATTACTCCAAATCTGTTTGTGTCCATCAACCAGATGAGTCATTGGTCTTGGATAGCATTTCATGCCAATGTGAACTTGTTTAATTACTAAATAATTGGACTTTCTAAGCACCTCAAGCTAATTAGGCTCCTCTTCTTGTTACAAGAACAATTTATCATGCATTCACCATGAAATTATCTGTTGACTCTTTTTTAACGACTCTATTCATTATGAAAACAATTTCCATGAATCGTCTATAACATGAATTCATTCAATTGCAACAAACAATAGAGTTCCTGATTTTAAATTGCATTTCTTATTGATATTAATTGGTTGAATTCTAAAATAAAGAGTACCTCCCATCATTTCTAGTTAGCAATGCTCCTCTTTTGATTCCAAACGCACCTTTTGATACGGTGATAATGAAATTGACATATGATGCAAAAGAATGAAGTATATTAATTAAATCAAACAAGTGCTAACACCATTATTACTCAAAATCTGTTTACATCGATCAGCCAAAGGAGTCATTCATCTGAGTTGCAATTTCGGCTAATGTGAACTTGATTAATTCCTAAATAATGAGAGTTTCCACTCACCTTAAGCTAATTATGCTCCTCTTCTTGTTACAAGAACTATTTTTCATGCATTGACCATGAACTTATATGTTGACTCTTTCTTAACGACTATATTCATTATGAAAACAATTTTCATGAATCCTCTCTAACATGAATTCATTCAATTGTAACAAACAATAGAGTTCTTGATCTTAAATTGCATTTCTTAGTGATATTAATTGGTTGAATTCTAAAATAAAGAGTAGCTCCCATCATTTGTGGTGAGCAAGTCAATGCTTTTGATTCCAAATACACTTTTTGATAAAGCGATAATTAAATTCACATATGTTGCTAAACAATGAAGCATATTAATTAAATCAAACAAGTATTAACACCATTATTACTCCAAATCTGTTTATGTCCATCAACCAGATGAGTCATTGGTCTTGGATAGCATTTCATGCCAATGTGAACTTGTTTAATTACTAAATAATGGGACTTTCTAAGCACCTCAAGCTAATTAGGCTCCTCTTCTGGTTACAAGAACAATTTTTCATGCATTCACCATGAAATTATCTGTTGACTCTTTCTTAACAACTATATTCACTATGAAAACAATTTCCATGAATCGTATATAACATGAATTCATTCAATTGCAATAAACAATAGAGTTCTTCTTCTTAAATTGCATTTCTTAGTGATATTAATTGGTTGAATTCTAAAATAAAGAGTAGCTCCCATCATTTGTGGTGAGCAAGTCGATGCTTTGGATGCCAAATACACTTATTGATAAAGTGATAATTAAATTCACATATGTTGCAAAACAATGAAGCATATTAATTAAATCAAACAAGTATTAACACCATTATTACTCCAAATCTGTTTGTGTCCATCAACCAAATGAGTCATTTGTCTTGGATAGCATTTCATGCCAATGTGAACTTGTTTAATTACTAAATAATGGGACTTTCTAAGCACCTTAAGCTAATAAGGCTCCTCCTCTTGTTACAAGAACAATTTTTCATGCATTCACCATGAAATTATCTGTTGACTCTTTCTTAAGGACTATATTCATTATGAAAACAATTTTCATGAATCGTCTATAACATGAATTCATTCAATTGCAACAAACAATAGAGTTCCTGATCTTAAATTGCATTTCTTATTGATATTAATTGGTTGAATTCTAAAATAAAGAGTACCTCCCATCATTTCTAGTTAGCAAGGCTCCTCTTTTGATTCCAAATGCACCTTTTCATACGGTGATAATGAAATTGACATATGATGCAAAAGAATGAAGTATATTAATTAAATTAAACAAGTGTTAGCACCATTATTACTGCAAATCTGTTTACATCCATCAGCCAAAGGAGTCATTCATCTGACTTCCAATTTGGTGCTAATGCGAACTTGATTATTTCCTAAATAATGAGAGTTTCCACTCACCTTAAGCTAATTACGCTCCTCTTCTTGTTACAAGAACTATTTTTCATGCAAATGACCATGAAATTATATGTTGACTCTTTCTTAACAACTATATTCATTATGAAAACAATTTTCATGAATCGTCTATAAAATGAATTCATTCAATTGCAACAAACAATAGAGTTCTTGATCTTTAATTGCATTTCTTAGTGATATTAATTGGTTGAATTCTAAAATAAAGAGTAGCTCCCATCATTTGTGGTTAGCAAGTCGATGCTTTTGATTCCAAATACACTTTTTGATAAAGCGATAATTAAATTCACATATGTTGCTAAACAATGAAGCATATTAATTAAATCAAAGAAGTATTAACACCGTTATTACTCCAAATATGTTTGTGTCCATCAACCAAAATGAGTCATTCGTCATGGATAGCATTTCATGCCAATGTGAACTTGTTTAATTACTAAATAATGGGACTTTCTAAGCACCTCAAGCTAATTAGGCTCCTCTTCTGGTTACAAGAACAATTTTTCATGCATTCACCATGAA
This sequence comes from Ceriops zippeliana, assembly GCA_037897445.1. Lineage (NCBI taxonomy): Eukaryota > Viridiplantae > Streptophyta > Magnoliopsida > Malpighiales > Rhizophoraceae > Ceriops > Ceriops zippeliana. Next base: position 33,447 of record JBAPLH010001040.1, read on the forward strand.
ATTATCTGTTGACTCTTTCTTAACGACTATATTCATTATGAATACAATTTCCATGAATCGTATATAACATGAATTCATTCAATTGCAACAAACAATAGAGTTCCTGATTTTAAATTGCATTTCTTATTGCTATTAATTGGTTGAATTCTAAAATAAAGAGTACCTCCCATCATTTCTAGATAGCAAGGCTCCTCTTTTGATTCCAAACGCACTTTTTGATACGGTGATAATGAAATTGACATATGATGCAAAACAATGAAGTATATTAATTAAATCAAACAAGTATTAACACCATTATTACTCCAAATTTGTTTACATCCATCAGCCGAAGGAGTCATTCATCTGGGTTTGCATTTCGTGCTAATGTGAACTTGATTAATTCCTAAATAATGAGAGTTTCTACTCACCTTAAGCTAATTACACACCCCTTCTTGTTACAAGAACTATTTTTCATGCATTGACCATGAAATTATATGTTGAATCTTTCTTAACAACTATATTTACTATGAAAACAATTTCCATTAATCGTCTATAACATGAATTCATTCAATTGCAACAAACAATAGAGTTCTTGATCTTAAATTTCATTTCTTATTTATATTAATTGGTTGAATTGTAAACTAAAGAGTACCTCCCATCATTTGTGGTTAGCAAGTCGATGCTTTTGATTCCAAACAAATTTTTCGATAAAGCAATAATTAAATTGACATATGTTGCTAAACAATGAAGTATATTAATTAAATCAAACAAGTATTAACACCATTATTACTCCAAAACTGTTTACATCCATCAGTCAAAGGAGTCATTCATCTGGGTTTGCATTTCATGCTAATGTGAACTTGATTAATTCCTAAATAATGAGAGTTTCTACTCACCTTAAGCTAATTACACACCCCTTCTTGTTACAAGAACAATTTTTCATGCATTCACCATGAAATTATCTGTTGACTCTTGCTTAAGGACTATATTCATTATGAAAACAATTTCCATGAATCGTCTATAACATGAATTCATTCAATTGCAACAAACAATAGAGTTCCTGATCTTAAATTGCATTTCTTATTGCTATTAATTGGTTGAATTCTAAAATAAAGAGTACCTCCCATCATTTCTAGATAGCAAGGCTCCTCTTTTGATTCCAAACGCACTTTTTGATACGGTGATAATGAAATTGACATATGATGCAAAACAATGAAGTATATTAATTAAATCAAACAAGTATTAACACCATTATTACTCCAAATTTGTTTACATCCATCAGCCGAAGGAGTCATTCATCTGGGTTTGCATTTCGTGCTAATGTGAACTTGATTAATTCCTAAATAATGAGAGTTTCTACTCACCTTAAGCTAATTACACACCCCTTCTTGTTACAAGAACTATTTTTCATGCATTGACCATGAAATTATATGTTGAATCTTTCTTAACAACTATATTTACTATGAAAACAATTTCCATTAATCGTCTATAACATGAATTCATTCAATTGCAACAAACAATAGAGTTCTTGATCTTAAATTTCATTTCTTATTTATATTAATTGGTTGAATTGTAAACTAAAGAGTACCTCCCATCATTTGTGGTTAGCAAGTCGATGCTTTTGATTCCAAACAAATTTTTCGATAAAGCAATAATTAAATTGACATATGTTGCTAAACAATGAAGTATATTAATTAAATCAAACAAGTATTAACACCATTATTACTCCAAAACTGTTTACATCCATCAGTCAAAGGAGTCATTCATCTGGGTTTGCATTTCATGCTAATGTGAACTTGATTAATTCCTAAATAATGAGAGTTTCTACTCACCTTAAGCTAATTACACACCCCTTCTTGTTACAAGAACAATTTTTCATGCATTCACCATGAAATTATCTGTTGACTCTTGCTTAAGGACTATATTCATTATGAAAACAATTTCCATGAATCGTCTATAACATGAATTCATTCAATTGCAACAAACAATAGAGTTCCTGATCTTAAATTGCATTTCTTATTGATATTAATTGGTTGAATTCTAAAATAAAGAGTACCTCCCATCATTACTGTTGAGCAAGGCTCCTTTTTTGATTCCAAACGCACCTTTTCATACGGTGATAATGAAATTGACATATGATGCTAAACAAGGAAGTATATTAATTAAATCAAAGAAGTATTAACACCATTATTACTCCAAATCTGTTTACATCCGTCAGCCAAAGGAGTCAGTCATCTGAGTTTCAATTTCGTGCTTATGTGAACTTGATTAATTCCAAAATAATGAGAGTTTGCACTCACCTTAAGCTAATTACGCTCCTCTTCTTGTTAGAAGAACTATTTTTCATGGAATAACAATGAAATTATATGTTGAATCTTTCTTAACGACTATATTCATTATGAAAACAATTTTCATGAATCGTCTATAACATGAATTCATTCAATTGCAACAAACAATAGAGTTCTTGATCTTTAATTGCATTTCTTAGTGATATTAATTGGTTGAATTCTAAAATAAAGAGTAGCTCCCATCATTTGTGGTGAGCAAGTCGATGCTTTGGATGCCAAATACACTTTTTGATAAAGTGATAATTAAATTCACATATGTTGCAAAACAATGAAGCATATTAATTAAATCAAACAAGTATTAACACCATTATTACTCCAAATCTGTTTACATCCATCAGCCGAAGGAGTCATTCATCTGGGTTTGCATTTCGTGCTAATGTGAACTAGATTAATTCCTAAATAATGAGAGTTTCTACTCACCTTAAGCTAATTACACACCCCTTCTTGTTACAAGAACAATTTTTCATGCATTGACCATGAAATTATATGTTGACTCTTTCTTAACAACTATATTTACTATGAAAACAATTTCCATTAATCGTCTATAACATGAATTCATTCAATTGCAACAAACAATAGAGTTCTTGATCTTAAATTGCATTTCTTATTTATATTAATTGGTTGAATTGTAAACTAAAGAGTACCTCCCATCATTTGTGGTTAGCAAGTCGATGCTTTTGATTCCAAACAATTTTTCAATAAAGCAATAACTAAATTGACATATGTTGCTAAACAATGAAGTATATTAATTAAATCAAACAAGTATTAACACCATTATTACTCCAAAACTGTTTACATCCATCAGTCAAGGAGTCATTCATCTGGGTTTGCATTTCATGCTAATGTGAACTTGATTAATTCCTAAATAATGAGAGTTTCTACTCACCTTAAGCTAATTACACACCCCTTCTTGTTACAAGAACTATTTTTCATGCATTGACCATGAAATTATATGTTGACTCATTCTTAACGACTATATTCATTATGAAAAACAATTTTCATGAATCGTCTGTAACATGAATTCATTCAATTGCAACAAACAATAGAGTTCTTGATCTTAAATTGCATTTCTTAGTGATATTAATTGGTTGAATTCTAAAATAAAGAGTAGCTCCCATCATTTGTGGTGAGCAAGTCGATGCTTTGGATGCCAAATACACTTTTTGATAAAGTGATAATTAAATTCACATATGTTGCAAAACAATGAAGCATATTAATTAAATCAAACAAGTATTAACACCATTATTACTCCAAATCTGTTTGTGTCCATCAACCAAATGAGTCATTTGTCTTGGATAGCATTTCATGCCAATGTGAACTTGTTTAATTACTAAATAATTGGACTTTCTAAGCACCTCAAGCTAATTAGGCTCCTCTTCTTGTTACAAGAACAATTTTTCATGCATTCACCATGAAATTATCTGTTGACTCTTGCTTAAGGACTATATTCATTATGAAAACAATTTCCATGAATCGTCTATAACATGAATTCATTCAATTGCAACAAACAATAGAGTTCCTGATCTTAAATTGCATTTCTTATTGATATTAATTGGTTGAATTCTAAAATAAAGAGTACCTCCCATCATTACTGTTGAGCAAGGCTCCTTTTTTGATTCCAAACGCACCTTTTCATACGGTGATAATGAAATTGACATATGATGCTAAACAAGGAAGTATATTAATTAAATCAAAGAAGTATTAACACCATTATTACTCCAAATCTGTTTACATCCGTCAGCCAAAGGAGTCAGTCATCTGAGTTTCAATTTCGTGCTTATGTGAACTTGATTAATTCCAAAATAATGAGAGTTTGCACTCACCTTAAGCTAATTACGCTCCTCTTCTTGTTAGAAGAACTATTTTTCATGGAATAACAATGAAATTATATGTTGAATCTTTCTTAACGACTATATTCATTATGAAAACAATTTTCATGAATCGTCTATAACATGAATTCATTCAATTGCAACAAACAATAGAGTTCTTGATCTTTAATTGCATTTCTTAGTGATATTAATTGGTTGAATTCTAAAATAAAGAGTAGCTCCCATCATTTGTGGTGAGCAAGTCGATGCTTTGGATGCCAAATACACTTTTTGATAAAGTGATAATTAAATTCACATATGTTGCAAAACAATGAAGCATATTAATTAAATCAAACAAGTATTAACACCATTATTACTCCAAATCTGTTTACATCCATCAGCCGAAGGAGTCATTCATCTGGGTTTGCATTTCGTGCTAATGTGAACTAGATTAATTCCTAAATAATGAGAGTTTCTACTCACCTTAAGCTAATTACACACCCCTTCTTGTTACAAGAACAATTTTTCATGCATTGACCATGAAATTATATGTTGACTCTTTCTTAACAACTATATTTACTATGAAAACAATTTCCATTAATCGTCTATAACATGAATTCATTCAATTGCAACAAACAATAGAGTTCTTGATCTTAAATTGCATTTCTTATTTATATTAATTGGTTGAATTGTAAACTAAAGAGTACCTCCCATCATTTGTGGTTAGCAAGTCGATGCTTTTGATTCCAAACAAATTTTTCAATAAAGCAATAACTAAATTGACATATGTTGCTAAACAATGAAGTATATTAATTAAATCAAACAAGTATTAACACCATTATTACTCCAAAACTGTTTACATCCATCAGTCAAGGAGTCATTCATCTGGGTTTGCATTTCATGCTAATGTGAACTTGATTAATTCCTAAATAATGAGAGTTTCTACTCACCTTAAGCTAATTACACACCCCTTCTTGTTACAAGAACTATTTTTCATGCATTGACCATGAAATTATATGTTGACTCATTCTTAACGACTATATTCATTATGAAAACAATTTTCATGAATCGTCTGTAACATGAATTCATTCAATTGCAACAAACAATAGAGTTCTTGATCTTAAATTGCATTTCTTAGTGATATTAATTGGTTGAATTCTAAAATAAAGAGTAGCTCCCATCATTTGTGGTGAGCAAGTCGATGCTTTGGATGCCAAATACACTTTTTGATAAAGTGAGAATTAAATTCACATATGTTGCAAAACAATGAAGCATATTAATTAAATCAAACAAGTATTAACACCATTATTACTCCAAATCTGTTTGTGTCCATCAACCAAATGAGTCATTTGTCTTGGATAGCATTTCATGCCAATGTGAACTTGTTTAATTACTAAATAATTGGACTTTCTAAGCACCTCAAGCTAATTAGGCTCCACTTCTTGTTACAAGAACAATTTTTCATGCATTCACCATGAAATTATCTGTTGACTCTTGCTTAAGGACTATATTCATTATGAAAACAATTTCCATTAATCGTCTATAACATGAATTCATTCAATTGCAACAAACAATAGAGTTCCTGATTTTAAATTGCATTTCTTATTGCTATTAATTGGTTGAATTCTAAAATAAAGAGTACCTCCCATCATTTCTAGATAGCAAGGCTCCTCTTTTGATTCCAAACGCACTTTTTGATACGGTGATAATGAAATTGACATATGATGCAAAACAATGAAGTATATTAATTAAATCAAACAAGTATTAACACCATTATTACTCCAAATCTGTTTACATCCATCAGTCGAAGGAGTCATTCATCTGGGTTTGCATTTCGTGCTAATGTGAACTAGATTAATTCCTAAATAATGAGAGTTTCTACTCACCTTAAGCTAATTACACACCCCTTCTTGTTACAAGAACAATTTTTCATGCATTGACCATGAAATTATATGTTGACTCTTTCTTAACAACTATATTTACTATGAAAACAATTTCCATTAATCGTCTATAACATGAATTCATTCAATTGCAACAAACAATAGAGTTCTTGATCTTAAATTGCATTTCTTATTTATATTAATTGGTTGAATTGTAAAACTAAAGAGTACCTCCCATCATTTGTGGTTAGCAAGTCGATGCTTTTGATTCCAAACAAATTTTTCAATAAAGCAATAACTAAATTGACATATGTTGCTAAACAATGAAGTATATTAATTAAATCAAACAAGTATTAACACCATTATTACTCCAAAAAACTGTTTACATCCATCAGTCAAGGAGTCATTCATCTGGGTTTGCATTTCATGCTAATGTGAACTTGATTAATTCCTAAATAATGAGAGTTTCTACTCACCTTAAGCTAATTACACACCCCTTCTTGTTACAAGAACTATTTTTCATGCATTGACCATGAAATTATATGTTGACTCATTCTTAACGACTATATTCATTTTGAAAACAATTTTCATGAATCGTCTGTAACATGAATTCATTCAATTGCAACAAACAATAGAGTTCTTGATCTTAAATTGCATTTCTTAGTGATATTAATTGGTTGAATTCTAAAATAAAGAGTAGCTCCCATCATTTGTGGTGAGCAAGTCGATGCTTTGGATGCCAAATACACTTTTTGATAAAGTGATAATTAAATTCACATATGTTGCAAAACAATGAAGCATATTAATTAAATCAAACAAGTATTAACACCATTATTACTCCAAATCTGTTTTTGTCCATCAACCAAATGAGTCATTCGTCTTGGATAGCATTTCATGCCAATGTGAACTTGTTTAATTACTAAATAATGGGACTTTCTAAGCACCTCAAGCGAATTAGGCTCCTCTTCTTGTTACAAGAACAATTTTTCATGCATTCAACATGAAATTATCTGTTGACTCTTTCTTAACGACTATATTCATTATGAAAACAATTTCCATGAATCGTCTATAACATGAATTCATTCAATTGCAACAAACAATAGAGTTCCTGATTTTAAATTGCATTTCTTATTGATATTTAATTGGTTGAATTCTAAAATAAAGAGTACCTCCCATCATTTCTAGATAGCAAGGCTCCTCTTTTGATTCCAAACGCACTTTTTGATACGGTGATAATGAAATTGACATATGATGCAAAACAATGAAGTATATTAATTAAATCAAAACAAGTATTAACACCATTATTACTCCAAATCTGTTTACATCCATCAGCCGAAGGAGTCATTCATCTGGGTTTGCATTTCGTACTAATGTGAACTTGATTAATTCCTAACTAATGAGAGTTTCTACTCACCTTAAGCTAATTACACACCCCTTCTTGTTACAAGAACTATTTTTCATGCATTGACCATGAAATTATATGTTGACTCTTTCTTAACGACTATATTCATTTTGAAAACAATTTTCATGAATCGTCTGTAACATGAATTCATTCAATTGCAACAAACAATAGAGTTCTTGATCTTAAATTGCATTTCTTAGTGATATTAATTGGTTGAATTCTAAAATAAAGAGTAGCTCCCATCATTTGTGGTGAGCAAGTCGATGCTTTGGATGCCAAATACACTTTTTGATAAAGTGATAATTAAATTCACATATGTTGCAAAACAATGAAGCATATTAATTAAATCAAACAAGTATTAACAACATTATTACTCCAAATCTGTTTGTGTCCATCAACCAAATGAGTCATTCGTCTTGGATAGCATTTCATGCCAATGTGAAATTGTTTAATTACTAAATAATGGGACTTTCTAAGCACCTCAAGCGAATTAGGCTCCTCTTCTTGTTGCAAGAACAATTTTTCATGCATTCAACATGAAATTATCTGTTGACTCTTTCTTAACGACTATATTCATTATGAAAACAATTTCCATGAATCGTATATAACATGAATTCATTCAATTGCAACAAACAATAGAGTTCCTGATTTTAAATTGCATTTCTTATTGATATTAATTGGTTGAATTCTAAAATAAAGAGTACCTCCCATCATTTCTAGATAGCAAGGCTCCTCTTTTGATTCCAAATGCACTTTTTGATACGGTGATAATGAAATTGACATATGATGCAAAACAATGAAGTATATTAATTAAATCAAACAAGTATTAACACCATTATTACTCCAAATCTGTTTACATCCATCAGCCGAAGGAGTCATTCATCTGGGTTTGCATTTCGTACTAATGTGAACTTGATTAATTCCTAAATAATGAGAGTTTCTACTCACCTTAAGCTAATTACACACACCCTTCTTGTTACAAGAACTATTTTTCATGCATTGACCATGAAATTATATGTTGACTCATTCTTAACGACTATATTCATTTTGAAAACAATTTTCATGAATCGTCTGTAACATGAATTCATTCAATTGCAACAAACAATAGAGTTCTTGATCTTAAATTGCATTTCTTAGTGATATTAATTGGTTGAATTCTAAAATAAAGAGTAGCTCCCATCATTTGTGGTGAGCAAGTCGATGCTTTGGATGCCAAATACACTTTTTGATAAAGTGATAATTAAATTCACATATGTTGCAAAACAATGAAGCATATTAATTAAATCAAACAAGTATTAACACCATTATTACTCCAAATCTGTTTGTGTCCATCAACCAAATGAGTCATTCGTCTTGGATAGCATTTCATGCCAATGTGAACTTGTTTAATTACTAAATAATGGGACTTTCTAAGCACCTCAAGCGAATTAGGCTCCTCTTCTTGTTACAAGAACAATTTTTCATGCATTCAACATGAAATTATCTGTTGACTCTTTCTTAACGACTATATTCATTATGAAAACAATTTCCATGAATCGTCTATAACATGAATTCATTCAATTGCAACAAACAATAGAGTTCCTGATTTTAAATTGCATTTCTTATTGATATTAATTGGTTGAATTCTAAAATAAAGAGTACCTCCCATCATTTCTAGATAGCAAGGCTCCTCTTTTGATTCCAAACGCACTTTTTGATACGGTGATAATGAAATTGACATATGATGCAAAACAATGAAGTATATTAATTAAATCAAACAAGTATTAACACCATTATTACTCCAAATCTGTTTACATCCATCAACCGAAGGAGTCATTCATCTGGGTTTGCATTTCGTACTAATGTGAACTTGATTAATTCCTAACTAATGAGAGTTTCTACTCACCTTAAGCTAATTACACACCCCTTCTTGTTACAAGAACTATTTTTCATGCATTGACCATGAAATTATATGTTGACTCTTTCTTAACGACTATATTCATTTTGAAAACAATTTTCATGAATCGTCTGTAACATGAATTCATTCAATTGCAACAAACAATAGAGTTCTTGATCTTAAATTGCATTTCTTAGTGATATTAATTGGTTGAATTCTAAAATAAAGAGTAGCTCCCATCATTTGTGGTGAGCAAGTCGATGCTTTGGATGCCAAATACACTTTTTGATAAAGTGATAATTAAATTCACATATGTTGCAAAACAATGAAGCATATTAATTAAATCAAAAACAAGTATTAACACCATTATTACTCCAAATCTGTTTGTGTCCATCAACCAAATGAGTCATTCGTCTTGGATAGCATTTCATGCCAAGGTGAAATTGTTTAATTACTAAATAATGGGACTTTCTAAGCACCTCAAGCGAATTAGGCTCCTCTTCTTGTTGCAAGAACAATTTTTCATGCATTCAACATGAAATTATCTGTTGACTCTTTCTTAACGACTATATTCATTATGAAAACAATTTCCATGAATCGTATATAACATGAATTCATTCAATTGCAACAAACAATAGAGTTCCTGATTTTAAATTGCATTTCTTATTGATATTAATTGGTTGAATTCTAAAATAAAGAGTACCTCCCATCATTTCTAGATAGCAAGGCTCCTCTTTTGATTCCAAATGCACTTTTTGATACGGTGATAATGAAATTGACATATGATGCAAAACAATGAAGTATATTAATTAAATCAAACAAGTATTAACACCATTATTACTCCAAATCTGTTTACATCCATCAGCCGAAGGAGTCATTCATCTGGGTTTGCATTTCGTACTAATGTGAACTTGATTAATTCCTAAATAATGAGAGTTTCTACTCACCTTAAGCTAATTACACACCCCTTCTTGTTACAAGAACTATTTTTCATGCATTGACCATGAAATTATATGTTGACTCTTTCTTAACGACTATATTCATTTTGAAAACAATTTTCATGAATCGTCTGTAACATGAATTCATTCAATTGCAACAAACAATAGAGTTCTTGATCTTAAATTGCATTTCTTAGTGATATTAATTGGTTGAATTCTAAAATAAAGAGTAGCTCCCATCATTTGTGGTGAGCAAGTCGATGCTTTGGATGCCAAATACACTTTTTGATAAAGTGATAATTAAATTCACATATGTTGCAAAACAATGAAGCATATTAATTAAATCAAACAAGTATTAACACCATTATTACTCCAAATCTGTTTGTGTCCATCAACTAAATGAGTCATTCGTCTTGGATAGCATTTCATGCCAATGTGAACTTGTTTAATTACTAAATAATTGGACTTTCTAAGCACCTCAAGCTAATTAGGCTCCTCTTCTTGTTACAAGAACAACTTTTCATGCATTCACCATGAAATTATCTGTTGACTCTTGCTTAAGGACTATATTCATTATGAAAACAATTTCCATGAATCGTGTATAACATGAATTCATTAAATTGCAACAAACAATAGAGTTATTGATCTTTAATTGCATTTCTTAGTGATATTAATTGGTTGAATTCTAAAATAAAGAGTAGCTCCCGTCATTTGTGGTGAGCAAGTCGATGCTTTGGATGCCAAATACACTTTTTGATAAAGTGATAATTAAATTCACATATGTTGCAAAACAATGAAGCATATTAATTAAATCAAACAAGTATTAACACCATTATTACTCCAAATCTGTTTGTGTCCATCAACCAAATGAGTCATTCGTCTTGGATAGCATTTCATGCAAATGTGAACTTGTTTAATTACTAAATAATGGGACTTTCTAAGCACCTCAAGCAAATTAGGCTCCTCTTCTTGTTACAAGAACAATTTTTCATGCATTCAACATGAAATTATCTGTTGACTCTTTCTTAACGACTATATTCATTATGAAAACAATTTCCATGAATCGTATATAACATGAATTCATTCAATTGCAACAAACAATAGAGTTCCTGATTTTAAATTGCATTTCTTATTGATATTAATTGGTTGAATTCTAAAATAAAGAGTACCTCCCATCATTTCTAGATAGCAAGGCTCCTCTTTTGATTCCAAACGCACTTTTTGATACGGTGATAATGAAATTTACATATGATGCAAAACAATGAAGTATATTAATTAAATCAAACAAGTATTAACACCATTATTACTCCAAATCTGTTTACATCCATCAGCCGAAGGAGTCATTCATCTGGGTTTGCATTTCGTACTAATGTGAACTTGATTAATTCCTAAATAATGAGAGTTTCTACTCACCTTAAGCTAATTACACACCCCTTCTTGTTACAAGAACTATTTTTCATGCATTGACCATGAAATTATATGTTGACTCTTTCTTAACAACTATATTTACTATGAAAACAATTTCCATTAATCGTCTATAACATGAATTCATTCAATTGCAACAAACAATAGAGTTCTTGATCTTAAATTGCATTTCTTATTTATATTAATTGGTTGAATTGTAAAATAAAGAGTACCTCCCATCATTTGTGGTTAGCAAGTCGAAGCTTTTGATTCCAAACAAATTTTTCGATAAAGCAATAATTAAATTGACATATGTTGCTAAACAATGAAGTATATTAATTAAATCAAACAAGTATGAACACCATTATTACTCCAAAACTGTTTACATCCATCAGCCAAAGGAGTCATTCATCTGGGTTTGCATTTCATGCTAATGTGAACTTGATTAATTCCTAAATAATGAGAGTTTCTACTCACCTTAAGCTAATTACACACCCCTTCTTGTTACAAGAACTATTTTTCATGCATTGAACATGAAATTATATGTTGACTCTTTCTTAACAACTATATTCATTTTGAAAACAATTTTCATGAATCGTCTGTAACATGAATTCATTCAATTGCAACAAACAATAGAGTTCTTGATCTTAAATTGCATTTCTTAGTGATATTAATTGGTTGAATTCTAAAATAAAGAGTAGCTCCCATCATTTGTGGTGAGCAAGTCGATGCTTTGGATGCCAAATACACTTTTTGATAAAGTGATAATTAAATTCACATATGTTGCAAAACAATGAAGCATATTAATTAAATCAAACAAGTATTAACACCATTATTACTCCAAATCTGTTTGTGTCCATCAACTAAATGAGTCATTCGTCTTGGATAGCATTTCATGCCATTGTGAACTTGTTTAATTACTAAATAATTGGACTTTCTAAGCACCTCAAGCTAATTAGGCTCCTCTTCTTGTTACAAGAACAATTTTTCATGCATTCTCCATGAAATTATCTGTTGACTCTTGCTTAAGGACTATATTCATTATGAAAACAATTTCCATGAATTGTCTATAACATGAATTCATTCAATTGCAACAAACAATAGAGTTCCTGATCTTAAATTGCATTTCTTATTGATATTAATTGGTTGAATTCTAAAATAAAGAGTACCTCCCATCATTTCTGTTGAGCAAGGCTCCTTTTTTGATTCCAAACGCACCTTTTGATACGATGATAATGAAATTGACATATGATGCTAAACAAGGAAGTATATTAATTAAATCAAACAAGTATTAACACCATTATTACTCCAAATCTGTTTACATCCATCAGCCAAAGGAGTCAGTCATCTGAGTTTCAATTTTGTGCTAATGTGAACTTGATTAAATCCTAAATAATGAGACTCTCTACTCACCTTAAGCTAATTACACACCCCTTCTTGTTACAAGAACTATTTTTCATGCATTGACCATGAAATTATATGTTGACTCTTTCTTAACGACTATATTCATTATGAAAACAATTTTTATGAATCGTCTGTAACATGAATTCATTCAATTGCAACAAACAATAGAGTTCTTGATCTTCAATTGCATTTCTTAGTGATATTAATTGGTTGAATTCCAAAATAAAGAGTAGCTCCCATCATTTGTTGTTAGCAAGTCGATGCTTTTGATTGCAAACACATTTTTTGATAAAGCAATAATGAAATTGACATATGTTGCTAAACAATGAAGTATATTAATTAATTCAAACAAGTATTAACACCATTATTACCCCAAATCTGTTTGTGTTCATCAGCCAAATGAGTCATTCGTCTTGGATTGCATTTCATGCCAATGTGAACTTGTTTAATTACTCAATAATGGGACTTTCTAATCACCTCAAGCTCATTAGGCTCCTCTTCTTGTTACAAGAACAATTTTTCATGCATACACCATCAAATTATCTGTTGACTCTTTCTTAACGACTATATTCATTATGAAAACAATTTCCACGAATCGTCTATAACATGAATTCATTCAATTGCAACAAACAATAGAGTTCCTGATCTTAAATTGCATTTCTTATTGATATTAATTGGTTGAATTCTAAAATAAAGAGTACCTCCCATCATTTCTGGTTAGCAAGGCTCCTTTTTTGATTCCAAACGGACCTTTTGATACGGTGATAATGAAATTGACATATGATGCTAAACAAGGAAGTATGTTAATTAAATCAAACAAGTATTAACACCATTATTACTCCAAATCTGTTTACATCCATCAGCCAAATGAGTCATTCATCTGAGTTTCAATTTCGTGCTAATGTTAACTTGATTAATTCCTAAATAATGAGAGTTTCCACTCACCTTAAGCTAATTACTCTCCTCTTCTTGTTACAAGAACTATTTTTCATGGATTGACCATGAAATTATATGTTGACTCTTTCTTAACGACTATATACATTATGAAAACAATTTTCATGAATCGTCCATAACATGAATTCATTCAATTGCAACAAATAATAGATTTCTTCATCTTCAATTGCATTTCTTAGAGATATTAATTGGTTGAATTCTAAAATAAAGAGTAGCTCCCATCATTTGTGGTTAGCAAGTCGATGCTTTTGATTCCAAATACACTTTTTGATAAAGCGATAATTATTTTCACATATGTTGCTAAACAATGAAGCATATTAATTAAATCAAACAAGTATTAACACCATTATTACTCCAAATCTGTTTGTGTCCATCAACCAAATGAGTCATTCGTCTTGGATAGCATTTCATGCCAATGTGAACTTGTTTAATTACTAAATAATTGGACTTTCTAAGCACCTCAAGCTAATTAGGCTCCACTTCTTGTTACAAGAACAATTTTTCATGCATTCAGCATGAAATTATCTGTTGACTCTTTCTTAACGACTATATTCATTATGAAAACAATTTCCATGAATCGTCTATAACATGAATTCATTCAATTGCAACAAACAATAGAGTTCCTGATCTTAAATTGCATTTCTTATTGATATTAATTGGTTGAATTCTAAAATAAAGAGTACCTCCCATCATTTCTGTTGAGCAACGCTCCTTTTTTGATTCCAAACGCACCTTTTGATACGGTGATAATGAAATTGACATATGATGCTAAACAAGGAAGTATATTAATTAAATCAAAGAAGTATTAACACCATTATTACTCCAAATCTGTTTACATCCATCAGCCAAAGGAGTCAGTCATCTGAGTTTCAATTTCGTGCTTATGTGAACTTGATTAATTCCAAAATAATGAGAGTTTCCTCTCACCTTAAGCTAATTACGCTCCTCTTCTTGTTAGAAGAACTATTTTTCATGGAATGACCATGAAATTATATGTTGACTCTTTCTTAACGACTATATTCATTATGAAAACAATTTTCATGAATCATCTATAACATGAATTCATTCAATTGCAACAAACAATAGAGTTCTTGATCTTAAATTGCATTTCTTAGTGATATTAATTGGTTGAATTCTAAAATAAAGAGTAGCTCCCATCATTTGTGGTGAGCAAGTCGATGCTTTTGATTCCAAATACACTTTTTGATAAAGCGATAATTAAATTCACATATGTTGCTAAACAATGAAGCATATTAATTAAATCAAACAAGTATTAACACCATTATTACTCCAAATCTGTTTGTGTCCATAAACCAGATGAGTCATTGGACTTGGATAGTATTTCATGCCAATGTGAACTTGTTTAATTACTAAATAATGGGACTTTCTAAGCACCTCAAGCTAATTAGGCTCCTCTTCTTGTTACAAGAACAATTTTTCTTGCATTCACCATGAAATTATATGTTGACTCTTTCTTAACAACTATATTCACTATGAAAACAATTTCCATGAATCGTCTATCACATGAATTCATTCAATTTCAACAAACAATAGAGTTCCTGATCTTAAATTGCATTTCTTATTGATATTAATTGCTTGAATTCTAAAATAAAGAGTACCTCCCATCATTTCTGGTGAGCAATGCTCCTTTTTTGATTCCAAATGCACCTTTTGATACGGTGATAATGAAATTGACATATGATGCTAAACAAGGAAGTATATTAATTAAATCAAACAATTATTAACACCATTATTACTCCAAATCTGTTTACATCCATCAGCCAAAGGAGTCAGTCATCTGACTTTCAATTTCGTGCTAATGTGAACTTGATTAATTCCTAAATAATGAGAGTTTCCACTCACCTTAAGCTAATTATGCTCCTCTTCTTGTTACAAGAACAATTTTTCTTGCATTCACCATGAAATTATATGTTGACTCTTTCTTAACAACAATATTCATTATGAAAACAATTTCCATGAATCGTCTATAACATGAATTCATTCAATTGCAACAAACAATAGAGTTCTTGATCTTAAATTGCATTTCTTATTGATATTAATTGGTTGAATTCTAAAATAAAGAGTACCTCCCATCGTTTGTGGTTAGCAAGTCGATGCTTTTGATTGCAAACACATTTTTTGATAAAGCAATAATTAAATTGACATATGTTGCTAAACAATGAAGAATATTAATTAAATCAAACAAGTATTAACACCATTATTACTCCAAATCTATTTGTGTCCATCAGCCAAATGAGTCATTCGTCTTGGATTGCATTTCATGCCAATGTGAACTTGTTTAATTACTAAATAATGGGACTTTCTAATCACCTCAAGCTCATTAGGCTCCTCTTCTTGTTACAAGAACAATTTTTCATGCATACACCATCAAATTATCTGTTGACTCTTTCTTAACGACTATATTCATTATGAAAACAATTTCCATGAATCGTCTATAACATGAATTCATTCAATTGCAACAAACAATAGAGTTCCTGATCTTAAATTGCATTTCTTATTGATATTAATTGGTTGAATTCTAAAATAAAGAGTACCTCCCATCATTTCTGGTTAGCAAGGCTCCTTTTTTGATTCCAAACGGACCTTTTGATACGGTGATAATGAAATTGACATATGATGCTAAACAAGGAAGTATATTAATTAAATCAAACAAGTATTAACACCATTATTACTCCAAATCTGTTTACATCCATCAGCCAAAGGAGTCATTCATCTGAGTTTCAATTTCGTGCTAATGTGAAGTTGATTAATTCCTAAATAATGAGAGTTTCCACTCACCTTAAGCTAATTATTCTCCTCTTCTTGTTACAAGAACTATTTTTCATGGATTGGCCATGAAATTATATGTTGACTCTTTCTTAACGACTATATATATTATGAAAACAATTTTCATCAATCGTCCATAACATGAATTGATTCAATTGCAACAAACAATAGATTTCTTGATCTTCAATTGCATTTCTTAGTGATATTAATTGGTTGAATTCTAAAATAAAGAGTAGCTCCCATCATTTGTGGTTAGCAAGTCGATGCTTTTGATTCCAAATACACTTTTTGATAAAGCGATAATTATTTTCACATATGTTGCTAAACAATGAAGCATATTAATTAAATCAAACAAGTATTAACACCATTATTACTCCAAATCTGTTTGTGTCCATCAACCAAATGAGTCATTCGTCTTGGAGAGCATTTCATGCCAATTTGAACTTATTTAATTACTAAATAATGGGACTTTCTAAGCACCTCAAGCTAATTAGGCTCCTCTTCTGGTTACAAGAACAATTTTTCATGCATTCACCATGAAATTATCTGTTGACTCTTTCTTAACGACTATATTCATTATGAAAACAATTTCCATGAATCGTCTATAACATGAATTCATTCAAATGCAACAAACAATAGAGTTCCTAATGAAATTGACATATGTTGCAAAACAATGAAGTATATTAATTCAATCAAACTAGTATTAACACCATTATTACTCCAAATCTGTTTACATCCATCAGCCAAAGGAGTCATTCATCTGGGTTTGCATTTCATGCTAATGTGAACTTGATTAATTCCTAAATAATGAGAGTTTCTACTCACCTTAAGCTAATTACACACCCCTTCTTGTGACAAGAACTATTTTTCATGCATTGACCATGAAATTATATTTTGACTCTTTCTTAACAACTATATTCATTATGAAAACAATTTTCATGAATCTTCTGTAACATGAATTCATTCAATTGCAACAAACAATAGAGTTCTTGATTTTAAATTGCATTTCTTAGTGATATTAATTGGTTGAATTCTAAAATAAAGAGTAGCTCCCATCATTTTTGGTGAGCAAGTCGATGCTTTGGATGCCAAATACACTTTTTGATAAAGTGATAATTAAATTCACATGTGTTACAAAACAATGAAGCATTTTAATTAAATCAAACAAGTATTAACACCATTATTACTCCAAATCTGTTTGTGTCCATCAACCAAATGAGTCATTCATCTTGGATAGCATTTCATGCCAATGTGAACTTGTTTAATTACTAAATAATGGGACTTTCTAAGCACCTCAAGCTAATTAGGCTCCTCTTCTTGTTACAAGAACAATTTTTCATGTATTCACCATGAAATTATCTGTTGACTCTTTCTTAACGACTATATTCATTATGAAAACAATTTCCATGTATCGGCTATAACATGAATTCATTCAATTGCAACAAACAATAGAGTTCCTAATTTTAAATTGCATTTCTTATTGATATTAATTGGTTGAATTCTAAAATGAAGAGTACCTCCCATCATTTCTAGTTAGCAAGGCTCCTCTTTTGATTCCAAACGCACTTTTTGATATGGTGATAATGAAATTGACATATGATGCAAAACAATGAAGTATATTAATTACTCCAAATCTGTTTACATCCATCATCCAAAGGAGTCATTCATCTGGGTTTGCATTTCGTGCTAATGTGAACTTGATTAATTCCTAAATAATGAGAGTTTCTACTCACCTTAAGCTAATTACACTCCCCTTCTTATTACAAGAACTATTTTTCATGCATTGACCATGAAATTATATGTTGACTCTTTCTTAACAACTATATTCCCTATGAAAACAATTTCCATTAATCATCTATAACATGAATTCATTCAATTGCAACAAATAATAGAGTTCTTGATCTTAAATTGCATTTCTTATTGATATTAATTGGTTGAATTCTAAAATAAAGATTACCTCCCATCATTTGTGGTTAGCAAGTCGATGTTTTTGATTCCAAACAAATTTTTCGATAAAGCAATAATTAAATTGACATATGTTGCTAAACAATGAAGTATATTAATTAAATCAAACAAGTATTAACACCATTATTACTCCAAAACTCTTTACATCCATTAGCCAAAGGAGTCATTCATCTGGGTTTGCATTTCGTGCTAATGTGAACTTGATTAATTCCTAAATAATGAGAGTTTCTGCTCACCTTAAGCTAATTACACACCCCTTCGTGTTACAAGAACTACTTTTCATGCGTTGACCATGAAATTATATGTTGACTCTTTCTT
The DNA here is from genome assembly GCA_037897445.1 of Ceriops zippeliana. Taxonomy (NCBI): domain Eukaryota; kingdom Viridiplantae; phylum Streptophyta; class Magnoliopsida; order Malpighiales; family Rhizophoraceae; genus Ceriops; species Ceriops zippeliana. Next base: position 52,510 of record JBAPLH010001040.1, read on the forward strand.
AACAATTATATTCACTATGAAAACTGTTTCCATGAATCGTCTATAACATGAATTCATTCAATTGCAACAAACAATAGAGTTCTTGATCTTAAATTGCATTTCTTTGTGATATTAATTGGTTGAATTCTAAAATAAAGAGTTGCTCCCATCATTTGTGGTGAGCAAGTCGATGCTTTGGATTCCAAATACACTTTTTGATAAAGTGATAATTAAATTCACATATGTTGCTAAACAATGAAGCATATTAATTAAATCAAACAACTATTAATACCATTATTACTCCAAATCAGTTTGTGTCCATCAACCAGAGGAGTCATTCATCTTGGATAGCATTTCATGCCAATGTGAACTTGTTTAATTACTAAATAATGGGACTTTCTAATCACCTCAAGCTAATTAGGCTCCTCTTCTTGTTACAAGAACAATTTTTCATGCATCCACCATCAAATTATCTGTTGACTCTTTCTTAACGACTATATTCATTATGAAAACAATTTCCATGAATCATCTATAACATGAATTCATTCAATTGCAACAAACAATAGAGTTCCTGATGTTAAATTGCATTTCTTGTTGATATTAATTGGTTGAATTCTAAAATAAAGAGTACCTCCCATCATTTCTAGTTAGCAAGGCTCCTCTTTTGATTCCAAACACACCTTTTGATACGGTGATAATGAAATTGACATATGATGCAAAACAATGAAGTATATTAATTAAATCAAACAAGTATTAACACCATTATTACTCAAAATCTGTTTACATCCATCAGCCAAAGGAGTCATTCATCTTGGATTGCATTTTGTGCTAATGTCAACTTGATTAATTCCTAAATAATGAGAGTTTCTACTCAACTTAAGCTAATTACACACCCCTTCTTGTTACAAGAACTATTTTTCATGCCTTGACCATGGAATTATATGTTGACTCTTTCTTAACAACTATATTCACTATGAAAACAATTTCCATGAATCGTCTATAACATGAATTCATTCAATTGCAACAAAGAATAGAGTTCTTGATCTTAAATTACATTTCTTATTGATATTAATTGGTTGAATTCTAAAATAAAGAGTACCTCCCATCATTTGAGGTAAGCAAGTCGATGCTTCTGATTCCAAACACATTTTTTTGATAAAGGAATAATTAAATTGACATATGATGCAAAACAATGAAATATATTAATTAAATCAAACAAGTATTAACACCATTATTACTCCAAATCTATTTACATCCATCAGCCAAAGGAGTCATTCATCTTGGTTTGCATTTCGTGCTAATGTCAACTTGATTAATTCCTAAATAATGAGAGTTTCTACTCACCTTAAGCAAGTTACACACCCCTTCTTGTTACAAGAACTATTTTTCTTGCATTGACCATGAAATTATATGTTGACTCTTTCTTAACGACTATATTCATTTAGAAAACAATTTTCATGAATCGTCCGTAGCATGAATTCATTCAATTGCAACAAACAATAGAGTTCTTGACCTTAAATTGCATTTCTTAGTGATATTAATTGGTTGAATTCTAAAATAAAGAGTAGCTCCCATCATTTGTGGTGAGCAAGTCAATGCTTTGGATTCCAAATACACTTTTTGATAAAGTGATAATTAAATTCACATATGTTGCTAAACAATGAAGCATATTAATTAAATCAAACAGCTATTAACACCATTATTACTCCAAATCAGTTTGTGTCCATCAACCAGAGGAGTCATTCATCTTGGATAGCATTTCATGCCAATGTGAACTTGTTTAATTACTAAATAATGGGACTTTCTAATCACCTCAAGCAAATTAGGCTCCTCTTCTTGTTACAAGAACAATTTTTCATGCATTCACCATGAAATTATCTATTGACTCTTTCTTAACGACTATATTCATTATGAAAACAATTTCCATGAATCGTCTATAACATGAATTCATTTAATTGCAACAAACAATAGAGTACCTGATGTTAAATTGCATTTCTTGTTGATATTAATTGGTTGAATTCTAAAATAAAGAGTACCTCCCATCATTTCTAGTTAGCAAGGCTCCTCTTTTGATTCCAAACACACCTTTTGATACGGTGATAATGAAATTGACATATGATGCAAAACAATGAAGTATATTAATTAAATCAAACAAGTATTAACACCATTATTACTCAAAATCTGTTTACATCCATCAGCCAAAGGAGTCATTCATCTTGGCTTGCATTTCGTGCTAATGTCAACTTGATTAATTCCTAAATAATGAGAGTTTCTACTCAACTTAAGCTAATTACACACCCCTTCTTGTTACAAGAACTATTTTTCATGCCTTGACCATGGAATTATATGTTGACTCTTTCTTAACAACTATATTCACTATGAAAACAATTTCCATGAATCGTCTATAACATGAATTCATTCAATTGCAACAAACAATAGAGTTCTTGATCTTAAATTACATTTCTTATTGATATTAATTGGTTGAATTCTAAAATAAAGAGTACCTCCCATCATTTGAGGTAAGCAAGTCGATGCTTCTGATTCCAAACACATTTTTTGATAAAGGAATAATTAAATTGACATATGTTGCTAAACAATGAAGTATATTAATTAAATCAAACAAGTATTAACACCATTATTACTCCAAATCTGTTTGTGTGCATCAGCCAAATGAGTCATTCGTCTTGGATAGCATTTCATGCCAATGTAACTTGTTTAATTACTAAATAATGGGACTTTCTAATCACCTCAAGCTAATTAGGCTCCTCTACTTCTTACAAGAACAATATTTCATGCATTCACCATCAAATTATCTGTTGACTCTTTCTTAACGACTATATTCATTATGAAAACAATTTCCACGAATCGTCTATAACATGAATTCATTCAATTGCAACAAACAATAGAGTTCTTGATCTTAAATTGCATTTCTTATTGATATTAATTGGTTGAATTCTAAAATAAAGAGTACCTCCCATCATTTCTGGTTAGCAAGTCGATGCTTTTGATTCCAAACAAATTTTTCGATAAAGCAAAAATTAAATTGACATATGTTGCTAAACAATGAAGTATATTAATTAAATCAAACAAGTATTAACACCATTATTACTCCAAATCTGTTTACATCCATCAGCCAAAGGAGTCATTCATCTGGGTTTGCATTTCGTGCTAATGTGAACTTGATTAATTCCTAAATAATGAGAGTTTCTACTCACCTTAAGCTAATTACACACCCCTTCTTGTTACAAGAACTATTTTTCATGCATTGACCATGGAATTATATGTTGACTCTTTCTTAACAACTATATTCTCTATGAAAACAATTTCCATTAATCGTCTATATCATGAATTCATTCAATTGCAACAAACAATAGAGTTCTTGATCTTAAATTGCATTTCTTATTGATATTAATTGGTTGAATTCTAAAATAAAGAGTACCTCCCATCGTTTGTGGTTAGCAAGTTGATGCTTTTGATTCCAAACACATTTTTTGATAAAGCAATAATTAAATTGACATATGTTGCTAAACAATGAAGTATATTAATTAATTCAAACAAGTATTAACATCATTATTACTCCAAATCTGTTTGTGTCCATCAGCCAAATGAGTCATTCGTCTTGGATTGCATTTCATGCCAATGTGAACTTGTTTTATTACTAAATAATGGGACTTTCTAATCAACTCAAGCTCATTAGGCTCCTCTTCTTGTTACAAGAACAATTTTTCATGCATACACCATCAAATTATCTGTTGACTCTTTCTTAACGACTATATTCATTATGAAAACAATTTCCACGAATCGTCTATAACATGAATTCATTCAATTGCAACAAACAATAGAGTTCCTGATCTTAAATTGCATTTCTTATTGATATTAATTGGCTGAATTCTAAAATAAAGAGTACCTCCCATCATTTCTGGTTAGCAAGGCTCCTTTTTTGATTCCAAACAGACCTTTTGATACGGTGATAATGAAATTGACATATGATGCTAAACAAGGAAGTATATGAATTAAATCAAACAAGTATTAACACCATTATTACTCCACATCTGTTTACATCCATCAGCCAAAGGAGTCATTCATCTGAGTTTCAATTTCGTGCTAATGTGAACTTGATTAATTCCTAAATAATGAGAGTTTCCAATCACCTTAAGCTAATTACACTCCTCTTCTTGTTACAAGAACTATTTTTCATGGATTGACCATGAAATTATATGTTGACTCTTTATTAACGACTATATACATTATGAAAACAATTTTCATGAATCGTCCATAACATGAATTCATTCAATTGCAACAAACAATAGATTTCTTGATCTTCAATTGCATTTCTTAGTGATATTAATTGGTTGAATTCTAAAATAAAGAGTAGCTCCCATCATTTGTGGTGAGCAAGTCGATGCTTTGGATGCCAAATACACTTTTTGATAAAGTGATAATTAAATTCACATATGTTGCAAAACAATGAAGCATTTTAATTAAATCAAACAAGTATTAACACCATTATTACTCCAAATCTGTTTGTATCCATCAACCAAATGAGTCATTCGTCTTGGATAGCATTTCATGCCAAAGTGAACTTGTTTAATTACTAAATAATGGGACTTTCTAAGCACCTCAAGCTAATTAGGCTCCTCTTCTTGTTACAAGAACAATTTTTCATGCATTTACCATGAAATTATTTGTTGACTCTTTTTTAACGACTATATTCATTATGAAAACAATTTCCATGAATCGTCTATAACATGAATTCATTCAATTGCAACAAACAATAGAGTTCCTGATTTTAAATTGCATTTCTTATTGATATTAATTGGTTGAATTCTAAAATAGAGAGTACCTCCCATCATTTCTACTTTGCACGGCTCCTTTTTTGATTCCAAACAGACCTTTTGATATGGTGATAATGAAATTGACATATGATTCTAAACAAGGAAGTATATGAATTAAATCAAACAAGTATTAACACCATTATTACACCAAATCTGTTTACATCCATCAGCCAAAGGAGTCATTCATCTGGGTTTGCATTTCGTGCTAATGTGAACTTGATTAATTCCTAAATAATGAGAGTTTCTACTCACCTTAAGCTAATTACACACCCCTTCTTGTTACAAGAACTATTTTTCATGCACTGACCATGAAATTATATGTTCACTCTTTCTTAAAGACTATATTCATTATGAAAACAATTTCCATGAATCGTCTATAACATGAATTCATTCAAATGCAACAAACAATAAAGTTCTTGATCTTAAATTGCATTTCTTATTGATATTAATTGGTTGAATTCTAAAATAAAGAGTACCTCCCAGCATTTGTGGTTAACAAGTCGATGCTTTTGATTCCAAACAAAATTTTCGATAAAGCAATAATTAAATTGACATATATTGCTAAACAATGAAGTATATTAATTAAATAAAACAAGTGTTAAAACCATTATTACTCCAAATCAGTTAACATCCATCAGCCAAAGGAGTCATTCATCTGGGTTTGCATTTCGTGGTAATGTGAACTTGATTAATTCCTAAATAATGAGAGTTTCTACTCACCTTAAGCTAATTACACACCCCTTCTTGTTACAAGAACAATTTTTCATGCATTCACCATCAAATTATCTGTTGACTCTTTCTCAACGACAATATTCATTATGAAAACAATTTCCATGAATCGTTTATAACATGAATTCATTCAATTGCAACAAACAATAGAGTTCTGGATCTCGAATTGCATTTCCTATTGATATTAATTGGTTGAATTGTAACATAAAGAGTACCTCCCATTATTTTTAGTTAGCAAGGCTCCTCTTTTGATTCCAAACGCACTTTTTGATACAGTGATAATGAAATTGACATATGTTGCTAAACAACGAAGTATATTAATTAAATCAAAAGAGTATTAACACCATTATTACTCCAAATCTGTTTACATCCATCAGCCAAAGGAGTCATTCATCTGGGTTTGCATTTCGTGCTAATGTGAACTTGATTAATTCCTAAATAATGAGAGTTTCTACTCACCTTAAGCTAATTACACACCCCTTCTTGTTACAAGAACAATTTTTCATGCATTCACCATCAAATTATCTGTTGACTCTTTCTCAACGACAATATTCATTATGAAAACAATTTCCATAAATCGTCTATAACATGAATTCATTCAATTGCAACAAACAATAGATTTCTTGATCTCAAATTGCATTTCCTATTGATATTAATTGGTTGAATTCTAAAATAAAGAGTGCCTCCCATCATTTCTGGTTAGCAAGGCTCCTCTTTTGATTCCAAATGCACCTTTTGATACGGTGATAATGAAATTGACATATGATGCTAAACAACGAAGTATATTAATTAAATCAAATAAGTATTAACACCATTATTACTCCAAATCTTTTTACATCCATCAACCAAATGAGTCATTCATCGGGGTTTGTATTTCGTGCTAATGTGAACTTGATTAATTCCTAAATAATGAGAGTTTCCACTCACCTTAAGCTAATTACGCTCCTCTTCTTGTTACAAGAACTATTTTTCATGGATTGACCATGAAATTATATGTTGACTCTTTATTAACGACTATATTCATTATGAAAATAATTTCCATGAATCATCTATAACATGAATTCATTCAATTGCAACAAACAATAGAGTTCTTGATTTTAAATTGCATTTCTTATTGATATGAATTGGTTGAATTCTAAAACAATGAGTACCTCCCATCATTTCTAGTTAGCAAGGCACCTCTTTTGATTCCAAACGCACTTTTTGATAAGGTGATAATGAAATTGACATATGATGCTAAACAACGAAGTATATTAATTAAATCAAAAGAGTATTAACACCATTATTACTCCAAATCTGTTTACATCCATCAGCGAAAGGTGCCATTCATCTGGGTTTGCATTTCGTGCTAATGTGAACTTGATTAATTCCTAAATAATGAGAGTTTCTACTCACCTTAAGCTAATTACACACCCCTTCTTGTTACAAGAACAATTTTTCATGCATTCACCATCAAATTATCTGTTGACTCTTTCTCAACGACAATATTCATTATGAAAACAATTTCCATAAATCGTCTATAACATGAATTCATTCAATTGCAACAAACAATAGATTTCTTGATCTCAAATTGCATTTCCTATTGATATTAATTGGTTGAATTCTAAAATAAAGAGTACCTCCCATCATTTCTGGTTAGCAAGGCTCCTCTTTTGATTCCAAATGCACCTTTTGATACGGTGATAATGAAATTGACATATGATGCTAAACAACGAAGTATATTAATTAAATCAAACAAGTATTAACACCATTATTACTCCAAATCTGTTTACATCCATCAACCAAATGAGTCATTCATCGAGGTTTGTATTTCGTGCTAATGTGAACTTGATTAATTCCTAAATAATGAGAGTTTCCACTCACCTTAAGCTAATTACGCTCCTCTTCTTGTTACAAGAACTATTTTTCATGGATTGACCATGAAATTATATGTTGACTCTTTCTTAACGACTATATTCATTATGAAAACAATTTTCATGAATCGTCTATAACATGAATTCATTCCATTGCAACAAACAATAGAGTTCCTGATTTTAAATTGCATTTCTTATTGATATTAATTGGTTGAATTCTAAAATAAAGAGTACCTCCCATCATTTCTGGTTAGCAAGGCTCCTCTTTTGATTCCAAACTCACCTTTTGATACGGTGATAATGAAATTGACATATGATGTTAAACAATGAAGTATATTAATTAAATCAAACAAGTATTAACACCATTATTACTCCAAATCTGTTTACATCCATCAGCCAAAGGAGTCATTCATCTGGGTTTACATTTCATGCTAATGTGAACTTGATTAATTCCTAAATAATGAGAGTTTCTACTCACCTTAAGCTAATTACACACCCCTTCTTGTTACAAGAACAATTTTTCATGCATTCACCATCAAATTATCTGTTGACTCTTTCTCAACGACAATATTCATTATGAAAACAATTTCCATAAATCGTCTATAACATGAATTCATTCAATTGCAACAAACAATAGATTTCTTGATCTCAAATTGCATTTCCTATTGATATTAATTGGTTGAATTCTAAAATAAAGAGTGCCTCCCATCATTTCTGGTTAGCAAGGCTCCTCTTTTGATTCCAAATGCACCTTTTGATACGGTGATAATGAAATTGACATATGATGCTAAACAACGAAATATATTAATTAAATCAAACAAGTATTAACACCATTATTACTCCAAATCTGTTTACATCCATCAGCCAAAGAAGTCATTCCTCTTGGTTTGCATTTCGTGCTAATGTGAATTTGATTAATTCCTAAATAATGAGAGTTTCTACTCACCTTAAGCTAATTACACACCCCTTCTTGTTACAAGAACTATTTTTCATGCATTGACCATGAAATTATATGTTGACTCTTTCTTAACGACTATATTCATTATGAAAACAATTTCCATGAATCATCTATAACATGAATTCATTCAATTGCAACAAACAATAGAGTTCTTGATTTTAAATTGCATTTCTTATTGATATGAATTGGTTGAATTCTAAAACAATGAGTACCTCCCATCATTTCTAGTTAGCAAGGCACCTCTTTTGATACCAAACGCACTTTTTGATACGGTGATAATGAAATTGACATATGATGCTAAACAACGAAGTATATTAATTAAATCAAAAAAGTATTAACACCATTATTACTCCAAATCTGTTTACATCCATCAGCCAAAGGTGCCATTCATCTGGGTTTGCATTTCGTGCTAATGTGAACTTGATTAATTCCTAAATAATGAGAGTTTCTACTCACCTTAAGCTAATTACACACCCCTTCTTGTTACAAGAACAATTTTTCAAGCATTGACCATCAAATTATCTGTTGACTCTTTCTCAAGGACTATATTCATTATGAAAACAATTTCCATGAATCGTCTATAACATGAATTCATTCTATTGCAACAAACAATAGAGTTCTTGATCTCGAATTGCATCTCCTATTGATATTAATTGGTTGAATTCTAACATAAAGAGTACCTCCCATTATTTTTGGTTAGCAAGGCTCCTCTTTTGATTCCAAACGCAGTTTTTGATACAATGATAATGAAATTGACATATGTTGCTAAACAACGAAGTATAGTAATTAAATCAAACAAATATTAACACCATTATTACTCCAAATCTGTGTACATCCATCAGCCAAAGGTGCCATTCATCTGGGTTTGCATTTCGTGCTAATGTGAACTTGATTAATTCCTAAATAATGAGAGTTTCTACTCACCTTAATCTAATTACACACCCCTTCTTGTTCCAAGAACAATATTTCATGCATTCACCATCAAATTATCGGTTGACTCTTTCTCAATGACTATATTCATTATGAAAACAATTTCCATGAATCGTCTATAACATGAATTCATTCAATTGCAATAAACAATAGAGTTCTTGATCTCGAATTGCATTTCCTATTGATATTAATTGGTTGAATTCTAACATAAAGAGTACCTCCCATTATTTTTGGTTAGCAAGGCTCCTCTTTTGAATTCCAAACGCACTTTTTGATACAGTGATAATGAAATTGACATATGTTGCTAAACAACAAAGTATATTTATTAAATAAAACAAGTATTAACACCATTATTGCTCCAAATCTGTTTACAAACATCAGCCAAAGGTGCCATTCATCTGGGTTTGCATTTCGTGCTAATGTGAACTTGATTAATTCCTAAATAATGAGAGTTTCTACTCACCTTAAGCTAATTACACACCCCTTCTTGTTACAAGAACAATATTTCATGCATTCACCATCAAATTATCTGTTGACTCTTTCTCAATGACTATATTCATTATGAAAACAATTTCCATGAATCGTCTATAACATGAATTCATTCAATTGCTACAAACAATAGAGTTCTTGATCTCGAATTGCATTTCCTATTGATATTAATTGATTGAATTCTAACATAAAGAGTACCTCCCATTATTTTTGGTTAGCAAGGCTCCTCTTTTGATTCCAAACGCACTTTTTGATACAGTGATAATGAAATTGACATATGTTGCTAAACAACGAAGTATATTTATTAAATAAAACAAGTATTAACACCATTATGACTCCAAATCTGTTTACAAACATCAGCCAAAGGTGCCATTCATCTGGGTTTGCATTTCGTGCTAATGTCAACTTGATTAATTCCTAAATCATGAGAGTTTCTACTCACCATAAGCTAATTACACACCCCTTCTTGTTACAAGAACAATTTTTCATGCATTCACCATCAAATTATCTGTTGACTCTTTCTCAATGACTATATTCATTATGAAAACAATTTCCATGAATCGTCTTTAACATGAATTCATTCAATTGCAACAAACAATAGATTTCTTGATCTCAAATTGCATTTCCTATTGATATTAATTGGTTGAATTCTAAAATAAAGAGTACCTCCCATCATTTCTGGTTAGCAAGGCTCCTCTTTTGATTCCAAATGCACCTTTTGATACGGTGATAATGAAATTGACATATGATGCTAAACAACGAAGTATATTAATTAAATCAAACAAGTATTAACACCATTATTACTCCAAATCTGTTTACATCCATCAGCCAAAGAAGTCATTCATCTTGGTTTGCATTTCGTGCTAATGTGAATTTGATTAATTCCTAAATAATGAGAGTTTCTACTCACCTTAAGCTAATTACACACCCCTTCTTGTCACAAGAACTATTTTTCATGCATTGACCATGAAATTATATGTTGACTCTTTCTTAACGACTATATTCATTATGAAAACAATTTCCATGAATCATCTATAACATGAATTCATTCAATTGCAACAAACAATAGAGTTCTTGATTTTAAATTGCATTTCTTATTGATATGAATTGGTTGAATTCTAAAACATTGAGTACCTCCCATCATTTCTAGTTAGCAAGGCACCTCTTTTGATTCCAAACGCACTTTTTGATACGGTGATAATGAAATTGACATATGATGCTAAACAACGAAGTATATTTATTAAATCAAAAGAGTATTAACACCATTATTACTCCAAATCTGTTTAAATCCATCAGCAAAAGGTGCCATTCATCTGGGTTTTCATTTCGTGCTAATGTGAACTTGATTAATTCCTAAATAATGAGAGTTTCTACTCACCTTAAGCTAATTACACACCCCTTCTTGTTTACAAGAAACATATTTTTCATGCATTCACCATCAAATTATCTGTTGACTCTTTCTCAATGACTATATTCATTATGAAAACAATTTCCATGAATCGTCTATAACATGAATTCATTCAATTGCAACAAACAATAGAGTTCTTGATCTCGAATTGCATTTCCTATTGATATTAATTGATTGAATTCTAACATAAAGAGTACCTCCCATTATTTTTGGTTAGCAAGGCTCCTCTTTTGATTCCAAACGCACTTTTTGATACAGTGATAATGAAATTGACATATGTTGCTAAACAACGAAGTATATTTATTAAATAAAACAAGTATTAACACCATTATTACTCCAAATCTGTTTACAAACATCAGCCAAAGGTGCCATTCATCTGGGTTTGCATTTCGTGCTAATGTCAACTTGGTTAATTCCTAAATCATGAGAGTTTCTACTCACCATAAGCTAATTACACACCCTTTCTTGTTACAAGAACAATTTTTCATGCATTCACCATCAAATTATCTGTTGACTCTTTCTCAATGACTATATTCATTATGAAAACAATTTCCATGAATCGTCTTTAACATGAATTCATTCAATTGCAACAAACAATAGATTTCTTGATCTCGAATTGCATTTCCTATTGATATTAATTGGTTGAATTCTAAAATAAAGAGTACCTCCCATCATTTCTACTTAGCAAGGCTCCACTTTTGATTCCAAACGCACTTTTTGATACAGTGATAATGAAATTGACATATGTTGCTAAACAACGAAGTATATTAATTAAATCAAAAGAGTATTAACACCATTATTACTGCTAATCTGTTTACATCCATCAGCCAAAGGTACCATTCCTCTGGGTTTGCATTTCATGCTAATGTGAACTTGATTAATTCCTAAATAATGAGAGTTTCTACTCACCTTAAGCTAATTACACACCCCTTCTTGTTACAAGAACAATTTTTCATGCATTCACCATCAAATTATCTGTTGACTCTTTCTCAACGACAATATTCATTATGACAACCATTTGCATGAATCGTCTATAACATGAATTCATTCAATTGCAACAAACAATAGAGTTCTTGATCTCGAATTGCACTTCCTACTGATATTAATTGGTTGAATTCTAACATAAAGAGTACCTCCCATTATTTTTGGTTTGCAAGGCTCCACTTTTGATTCCAAACGCACTTTTTGATACAGTGATAATGAAATTGACATATGTTGCTAAACAACGAAGTATATTAATTAAATCAAAAGAGTATTAACACCATTATTACTGCTAATCTGTTTACATCCATCAGCCAAAGGTACCATTCCTCTGGGTTTGCATTTCTTGCTAAAGTGAACTTGATTAATTCCTAAATAATGAGAGTTTCTACTCACCTTAAGCTAATTACACACCCCTTCTTGTTACAAGAACAATTTTTCATGCATTGACCATCAAATTATCTATTGACTCTTTCTCAATGACTATATTCATTATGAAAACAATTTCCATGAATCGTCTATAACATGAATTCATTCAATTGCAACAAACAATAGAGTTCTTGATATTGAATTGCATTTCCTATTGATATTAATTGGTTGAATTCTAACATAAAGAGTACCTCCCATTATTTTTGGTTAGCGAGGCTCCTCTTTTGATTCCAAACGCACTTTTTGATACAGTGATAATGAAATTGACATATGTTGCTAAACAATGAAGTATATTAATTAAATCAAAAGAGTATTAACACCATTATTACTCCAAATCTGTTTACATCCATCAGCCAAAGGTGCCATTCATCTGGGTTTGCATTTCGTGCTAATGTGAACTTGATTAATTCCTAAATAATGAGAGTTTCTACTCACCTTAAGCTAATTACACACCCCTTCTTGTTACAAGAACAATTTTTCATGCATTCACCATCAAATTATCTGTTGACTCTTTCTCAACGACAATATTCATTATGAAAACAATTTCCATGAATCGTCTATAACATGAATTCATTCAATTGCAACAAACAATAGAGTTCTTGATCTCGAATTGCATTTCCTATTGATATTAATTGGTTGAATTCTAACATAAAGAGTACCTCCCATTATTTTTGGTTAGCAAGGCTCCTCTTTTGATTCCAAACGCACTTTTTGATACAGTGATAATGAAATTGACATATGTTGCTAAACAACGAAGTATATTAATTAAATCAAAAGAGTATTAACACCATTATTACTCCAAATCTGTTTACATCCATCAGCCAAAGGTGCCATTCATCTGGGTTTGCATTTCGTGCTAATGTGAACTTGATTAATTCCTAAATAATGAGAGTTTCTACTCACCTTAAGCTAATTACACACCCCTTCTTGTTACAAGAACAATTTTTCATGCATTCACCATCAAATTATCTGTTGACTCTTTTTCAACGACAATATTCATTATGAAAACAATTTCCACAAATCGTCTATAACATGAATTCATTCAATTGCAACAAACAATAGAGTTCTTGATCTCGAATTGCACTTCCTATTGATATTAATTGGTTGAATTCTAACATAAAGAGTACCTCCCATTATTTTTGGTTAGCAAGGCTCCACTTTTGATTCCAAACGCACTTTTTTGATACAGTGATAATGAAATTGACATATGTTGCTAAACAACGAAGTATATTAATTAAATCAAAAGAGTATTAACACCATTATTACTCCAAATCTGTTTACATCCATCAGCAAAAGGTACCATTCATCTGGGTTTCCATTTCGTGCTAATGTGAACTTGATTAATTCCTAAATAATGAGAGTTTCTACTCACCTTATGCTAATTACACACCCCTTCTTGTTACAAGAACAATTTTTCATGCATTCACCATCAAATTATCTGTTGACTCTTTCTCAATGACAATATTCATTATGAAAACAATTTCCATGAATCGTCTATAACATGAATTCATTCAATTGCAACAAACAATAGAGTTCTTGATCTCGAATTGCACTTCCTATTGATATTAATTGGTTGAATTCTAACATAAAGAGTACCTCCCATTATTTTTGGTTAGCAAGGCTCCTCTTTTGATTCCAAACGCACTTTTTGATACAGTGATAATGAAATTGACATATGTTGCTAAAAAACAACGAAGTATATTAATTAAATAAAACAAGTATTATTAAACACCATTATTACTCCAAATCTGTTTACATCCATCAGCCAAATGACTCATTTATCTGGGTTTGTATTTCCTGCTAATGTGAACTTGATTAATTCCTAACTAGTGAGAGTTTCCACTCACCTTAAGCTAATTACGCTCCTCTTCTTGTTACAAGAACTATTTTTCATGGATTGACCATGAAATTATATGTTGACTCTTTCTTAACGACTATTTTCATTATATGAAAAACAATTTTTTCATCAATCGTCTATAACATGAATTCATTCCTTTGCAACAAACAATACAGTTCCTGATCTTAAATTGCATTTTTTATTGATATTAATTGGTTGAATTCTAAAATAAAGAGTACCTCCCATCATTTCTGGTTAGCAAGGCTCCTCTTTTGATTCCAAATGCACCTTTTGATACGGTGATAATGAAATTGACATATGATGCTAAACAACGAAGTATATTAATTAAATCAAACAAGTATTAACACCATTATTACTCCAAATCTGTTTACATCCATCAGCCAAAGGTGCCATTCATCTGGGTTTGCATTTTTTGCTAATGTGAACTTGATTAATTCCTAAATAATGAGAGTTTCTACTCACCTTAAGCTAATTACACACCCCTTCTTTTTACAAGAACAATTTTTCATGCATTCACCATCAAATTATCTGTTGACTCTTTCTCAACGACAATATTCATTATGAAAACAATTTCCATGAATCGTCTATAACATGAATTCATTCAATTGCAACAAACAATAGAGTTCTTGATCTCGAATTGCATTTCCTATTGATATTAATTGGTTGAATTCTAACATAAAGAGTACCTCCCATTATTTTTTTTGGTTAGCAAGGCTCCTCTTTTGATTCCAAACGCACACTTTTTGATACAGTGATAATGAAATTGACATATGTTGCTAAACAACGAAGTATATTAATTAAATCAAAAAAGAGTATTAACACCATTATTACTCCAAATCTGTTTACATCCATCAGCCAAAGGTGCCATTCATCTGGGTTTGCATTTCGTGCTAATGTGAACTTGATTAATTCCTAAATAATGAGAGTTTCTACTCACCTTAAGCTAATTACACACCCCTTCTTGTTACAAGAACAATTTTTCATGCATTCACCATCAAATTATCTGTTTGACTCTTTTTTCAACGACAATATTCATTATGAAAACAATTTCCACAAATCGTCTATAACATGAATTCATTCAATTGCAACAAACAATAGAGTTCTTGATCTCGAATTGCACTTCCTATTGATATTAATTGGTTGAATTCTAACATAAAGAGTACCTCCCATTATTTTTGGTTAGCAAGGCTCCTCTTTTGATTCCAAACGCACTTTTTGATACAGTGATAATGAAATTGACATATGTTTGCTAAACAACGAAGTATATTAATTAAATCAAAACAAGTATTAACACCATTATTACTCCAAATCTGTTTACATCCATCAGCAAAAGGTACCATTCATCTGGGTTTCCATTTCGTGCTAATGTGAACTTGATTAATTCCTAAATAATGAGAGTTTCTACTCACCTTATGCTAATTACACACCCCTTCTTGTTACAAGAACAATTTTTCATGCATTGACCATCAAATTATATGTTGACTCTTTCTTCAACGACAATATTCATTATGAAAAACAATTTCCATGAATCGTCTATAACATGAATTCATTCAAATTGCAACAAACAATAGATTTCTTGATCTTAAATTGCATTTCTTATTGATATTAATTGGTTGAATTCTAAAATAAAGAGTACCTCCCATCATTTCTGGTTAGCAAGGCTCCTCTTTTGATTCCAAATGCACCTTTTGATACGTGTGATAATGAAATTGACATATGATGCTAAACAACGAAGTATATTAATTAAATCAAACAAGTATTAACACCATTATTACTCCAAATCTGTTTACATCCATCATCAGCCAAATGAGTCATTCATCTGGGTTTGCATTTCGTGCTAATGTGAACTTGATTAATTCCTAAATAATGAGAGTTTCTACTCACCTTAAGCTAATTACGCACCTCTTCTTGTTACAAGAACAATTTTTCATGCATTCACCATCAAATTATATGTTGACTCTTTCTTAACGACTATATTCATTATGAAAACAATTTTCCATGAATCGTCTATAACATGAATTCATTCCAATTGCAACAAACAATAGAGTTCCTGATCTTAAATTGCATTTCTTATTGATATTAATTGGTTGAATTCTAAAATAAAGAGTACCTCCCATCATTTCTGGTTAGCAAGGCTCCTCTTTTGATTCCAAACGCACTTTTTGATACGGGTGATAATGAAATTGACATATGATGCTAAACAACGAAGTATATTAATTAAATCAAAACAAGTATTAACACCATTATTACTCCAAAATCTGTTTACATCCATCAGCCAAAGGAGTCATTCATCTGGGTTGACATTTCATGCTAATGTGAACTTGATTAATTCCTAAATAATGAGAGTTTCTACTCACCTTAAGCTAATTACACACCCCTTCTTGTTACAAGAACAATTTTTCATGCATTCACCATCAAATTATCTGTTGACTCTTTCTCAACGACAATATTCATTATGAAAAACAATTTTCCATGAATCGTCTATAACATGAATTCATTCAATTGCAACAAACAATAGATTTCTTGATCTCAAATTGCATTTCCTATTGATATTAATTGGTTGAATTCTAAAATAAAGAGTGCCTCCCATCATTTCTGGTTAGCAAGGCTCCTCTTTTGATTCCAAATGCACCTTTTGATACGGTGATAATGAAATTGACATATGATGCTAAACAACGAAGTATATTAATTAAATCAAACAAGTATTAACACCATTATTACTCCAAATCTTTTTACATCCATCAACCAAATGAGTCATTCATCGGGGTTTGTATTTCGTGCTAATGTGAACTTGATTAATTCCTAAATAATGAGAGTTTCCACTCACCTTAAGCTAATTACGCTCCTCTTCTTGTTACAAGAACTATTTTTCATGGATTGACCATGAAATTATATGTTGTTGACTCTTTCTTAACGACTATATTCATTATGAAAACAATTTTCATGAATTGTCTATAACATGAATTCATTCCATTGCAACAAACAATAGAGTTCCTGATCTTATATTGCATTTCTTATTGATATTAATTGGTTGAATTCTAAAATAAAGAGTACCTCCCATCATTTCTGGTTAGCAAGGCTCCTCTTTGGATTCCAAACTCACCTTTTGATACGGTGATAATGAAATTGACATATGATGCTAAAACAATGAAGTATATTAATTAATTAAATCAAAACAAGTATTGACACCATTATTACTCCAAATCTGTTTACATCCATCAGCCAAAGAAGTCATTCATCTTGGTTTGCATTTTTTGCTAATGTGAATTTGATTAATTCCTAAATAATGAGAGTTTCTACTCACCTTAAGCTAATTACACACCCCTTCTTGTTACAAGAACTATTTTTCATGCATTGACCATGAAATTATATGTTGACTCTTTTCAACGACAATATTCATTATGAAAACAATTTCCATGAATCGTCTTTAACATGAATTCATTCAATTGCAACAAACAATAGATTTCTTGATCTCAAATTGCATTTCCTATTGATATTAATTGGTTGAATTCTAAAACAATGAGTACCTCCCATCATTTCTGGTTAGCAAGGCTCCTCTTTTGATTCCAAACGCACCTTTTTGATACAGTGTGATAATGAAATTGACATATGATGCTAAACAACGAAGTATATTAATTAAATCAAAAGAGTATTAACACCATTATTATTACTCCAAATCTGTTTACATCCATCAGCCAAAGGTGTCATCCATCTTGGTTTGCATTTCGTGCTAATGTGAACCTGATTAATTCCTAAATAATGAGAGTTTCTACTCACCTTAAGCTAATTACACACCCCTTCTTGTTACAAGAACAATTTTTCATGCATTCACCATCAAATTATCTGTTGACTCTTTCTCAACGACAATATTCATTATGAAAACAATTTCCATAAATCGTCTATAACATGAATTCATTCAATTGCAACAAATAATAGAGTTCTTGATATTGAATTGCATTTCCTATTGATATTAATTGGTTGAATTCTAACATAAAGAGTACCTCCCATTATTTTTGGTTAGCGAGGCTCCTCTTTTGATTCCAAACGCACTTTTTGATACAGTGATAATGAAATTGACATATGTTGCTAAACAATGAAGTATATTAATTAAATCAAAAGAGTATTAACACCATTATTACTCCAAATCTGTTTACATCCATCAGCCAAAGGTGCCATTCATCTGGGTTTGCATTTCGTGCTAATGTGAACTTGATTAATTCCTAAATAATGAGAGTTTCTACTCACCTTAAGCTAATTACACACCCCTTCTTGTTACAATAACTATTTTTCATGCATTGACCATGAAATTATATGTTGACTCATTCTTAACGACTATATTCATTATGAAAACAATTTCCATGAATCGTCTATAACATGAATTCATTCAATTGCAACAAACAATAGAGTTCTTGATCTCGAATTGCATCTCCTATTGATATTAATTGGTTGAATTCTAACATAAAGAGTACCTCCCATTATTTTTGGTTAGCAAGGCTCCTCTTTTGATTCCAAACGCAGTTTTTGATACAGTGATAATGAAATTGACATATGTTGCTAAACAACGAAGTATATTAATTAAATCAAACAAGTATTAACACCATTATTACTCCAAATCTGTTTACATCCATCAGCCAAAGTGTCATTCATCTGGGTTTGCATTTCGTGCTAATGTGAACTTGATTAATTCCTAAATAATGAGAGTTTCTACTCACCTTAAGCTAATTACACACCCCTTCTTGTTACAAGAACAATTTTTCATGCATTGACCATCAAATTATCTGTTGACTCTTTCTTCAACGACTATATTCATTATGAAAACAATTTCCATGAATCGTCTATAACATGAATTCATTCAATTGCAACAAACAATAGAGTTCTTGATCTCGAATTGCATTTCTTATTGATATTAATTGGTTGAATTCTAACATAAAGAGTACCTCCCATCATTTTTGGTTAGCAAGGCTCCTCTTTTGATTCCAAACGCACTTTTTGATAAATGATAATGAAATTGACATATGTTGCTAAACAACGAAGTATATTAATTAAATCAAACAAATATTAACACCATTATTACTCCAAATCTGTTTTTACATCCATCAGCCAAAGGTGCCATTCATCTGGGGTTTGCATTTCGTGCTAATGTGAACTTGATTAAATTCCTAAAATAATGAGAGTTTCTACTCACCTTAAGCTAATTACACACCCCTTCTTGTTACAAGAACAATTTTTCATGCATTCACCATGAAAATTATCTGTTGACTCTTTCTCAATGACTATATTCATTATGAAAACAATTTCCATGAATCGTCTATAACATGAATTCATTCAATTGCAAACAAACAATAGAGTTTCTTGATCTCGAATTGCATTTCCTATTGATATTAATTGGTTGAATTCTAAACATAAAGAGTACCTCCCATTATTTTTGGTTAGCAAGGCTCCTCTTTTGATTCCAAACGCACTTTTTGATACAGTGATAATGAAATTGACATATGTTGCTAAACAATGAAGTATATTAATTAAATCAAACAAGTATTAACACCATTATTACTCCAAATCTGTTTACATCCATCAGCCAAAGGAGTCATTCATCTGGGTTTGCATTTCGTGCTAATGTGAACTTGATTAATTCCTAAATAATGAGAGTTTCTACTCACCTTAAGCTAATTACACACCCCTTCTTGTTACAAAGAACAATTTTTCATGCATTCACCATCAAATTATCTGTTGACTCTTTCTCTAACGACTATATTTCATTATGAAAAACAATTTCCATGAATCGTCTATAACATGAATTCATTCAATTGCAACAAACAATAGAGTTCTTGATCTTAAATTGCATTTCCTATTGATATTAATTGGTTGAATTCTAAACATAAAGAGTACCTCCCATTATTTTTTGGTTAGCAAGGCTCCTCTTTTGATTCCAAACGCACTTTTTGATACAGTGATAATGAAATTGACATATGTTGCTAAACAAATGTAAGTATATTAATTAAATCAAACAAGTATTAACACCATTATTACTCCAAATCTGTTTACATCCATCAGCCAAAGGAGTCATTCATCTGGGTTTGCATTTCGTGCTAATGTGAACTTGATTAATTCCTAAATAATGAGAGTTTTCTACTCACCTTAAGCTAATTACACACCCCTTCTTGTTACAAGAACTATTTTTTTCATGCATTGACCATGAAAATTATCTGTTGACTCTTTCTTCAATGACTATATTCATTATGAAAACAATTTCCATGAATCGTCTATAACATGAATTCATTCAATTGCAACAAACAATAGAGTTTCTTGATCTTAAATTGCATTTCTTATTGATATTAATTGGTTGAATTCTAAAATAAAGAGTACCTCCCATCATTTCTGGTTAGCAAGGCTCCTCTTTTGATTCCAAACGCACTTTTTGATGATACGGTGATAATGAAATTGACATATGATGCTAAACAACGAAGTATATTAATTAAATCAAACAAGTATTAACACCATTATTACTCCAAATCTGTTTACATCCATCAGCCAAAGGTGCCATTCATCTTGGGGTTTGCATTTCGTGCTAATGTGAACTTGATTAATTCCTAAATAATGAGAGTTTCTACTCACCTTAAGCTAATTACACACCCCTTCTTGTTACAAGAACAATTTTTTCATGCATTCACCATCAAATTATCTGTTGACTCTTTCTCAACGACTATATTCATTATGAAAAACAATTTCCATGAATCGTCTATAACATGAATTCATTCAATTGCAACAAACAATAGAGTTCTTGATCTTAAATTGCATTTCTTATTGATATTAATTGGTTGAATTCTAAAATAAAGAGTACCTCCCATTCATTTTTGGTTAGCAAGGCTCCTCTTTTGATTCCAAACGCACTTTTTGATACAGTGATAATGAAATTGACATATGTTGCTAAACAACGAAGTATATTAATTAAATCAAAAGAGTATTAACACCATTATTACTCCAAATCTGTTTACATCCATCAGCCAAAGGTGCCATTCATCTGGGTTTGCATTTCGTGCTAATGTGAACTTGATTAATTCCTAAATATAATGAGAGTTTCTACTCACCTTAAGCTAATTACACACACCCCTTCTTGTTACAAGAACAATTTTTCATGCATTCACCATCAAATTATCTGTTGACTCTTTCTCAACGACTATATTCATTATGAAAAAACAATTTCCATGAATCGTCTATATAACATGAATTCATTCAATTGCAACAAACAATAGAGTTCTTGATCTTAAATTGCATTTCCTATTGATATTAATTGGTTGAATTCTAACATAAAGAGTACCTCCCATTATTTTTGGTTAGCAAGGCTCCTCTTTTGATTCCAAACGCACTTTTTGATACAGTGATAATGAAAATTGACATATGTTGCTAAACAACGAAGTATATTAATTAAATAAAACAAGTATTTAACACCATTATTACTCCAAATCTGTTTACATCCATCAGCCAAAGGTGCCATTCATCTGGGTTTTGCATTTCGTGCTAATGTGAACTTGATTAATTTCCTAAATAATGAGAGTTTTCTACTCACCTTAAGCTAATTACACTCCCCTTCTTGTTACAAGAACAATTTTTCATGCATTCACCATCAAAATTATATGTTGACTCTTTCTCAACGACTATATTCATTATGAAAACAATTTCCATGAAATCGTCTATAACATGAATTCATTCAATTGCAACAAACAATAGAGTTTCTTGATCTCGAAATTGCATTTCTTATTGATATTAATTGGTTTGAATTCTAAAATAAAGAGTACCTCCCATCATTTCTGGTTTAGCAAGGCTCCTCTTTTGATTCCAAACGCACTTTTTGATACAGGTGATAATGAAAATTGACATATGTTGCTAAAAAACGAAGTATATTAATTAAATCAAACAAGTATTAACACCATTATTACTCCAAATCTGTTTACATCCATCAGCCAAAGGAGTCATTCATCTGGGTTTGCATTTTCGTGCCATTGTGAACTTGATTAATTCCTAAATAATGAGAGTTTCTACTCACCTTAAGCTAATTACACACCCCTTCTTGTTACAAGAACTATTTTTCATGCATTCACCATGAAATTATATGTTGACTCTTTCTCAATAACGACTATATTCATTATGAAAACAATTTTCCATGAATCGTCTATAACATGAATTCATTCAATTGCAACAAACAATAGAGTTCTTGATCTTAAATTGCATTTCTTATTGATATTAATTGGTTGAATTCTAAAATAAAGAGTACCTCCCATCATTTCTAGTTAGCAAGGCTCCTCTTTTGATTCCAAACGCACTTTTTGATACGGTGATAATGAAATTGACATATGATGCTAAACAACGAAGTATATTAATTAAATCAAAGAGAGTATTAACACCATTATTACTCCAAATCTGTTTACATCCATCAGCCAAAGGTGCCATTCATCTGGGGTTTGCATTTCGTGCTAATGTGAACTTGATTAATTCCTAAATAATGAGAGTTTCTACTCACCTTAAGCTAATTACACACCCCTTCTTCTTACAAGAACAATTTTTCATGCATTCACCATCAAATTATCTATTGACTCTTTCTCAATGACTATATTCATTATGAAAACAATTTCCATGAATCGTCTATAACATGAATTCATTCAATTGCAACAAACAATAGAGTTCTTGATCTTAAATTGCATTTCCTATTGATATTAATTGGTTGAATTCTAACATAAAGAGTACCTCCCATTATTTTTGGTTAGCGAGGCTCCTCTTTTGATTCCAAACGCACTTTTTGATACAGTGATAATGAAATTGACATATGTTGCTAAAACAACGAAGTATATTAATTAAATCAAAAGAGTATTAACACCATTATTACTCCAAAATCTGTTTACATCCATCAGCCAAAGGATGTCATTCATCTGGGTTTGCATTTCGTGCTAATGTGAACTTGATTAATTCCTAAATAATGAGAGTTTCTACTCACCTTAAGCTAATTACACACCCCTTCTTGTTACAAGAACAATTTTTCATGCATTGACCATCAAATTATATGTTGACTCTTTCTTAACGACTATATTCATTATGAAAAACAATTTCCATGAATCGTCTATAACATGAATTCATTCAATTGCAACAAACAATAGAGTTCTTGATCTTAAATTGCATTTCCTATTGATATTAATTGGTTGAATTCTAAAATAAAGAGTACCTCCCATTATTTTTGGTTAGCAAGGCTCCTCTTTTGATTCCAAACGCACTTTTTGATACGGTGATAATGAAATTGACATATGTTGCTAAACAACGAAGTATATTAATTAAATCAAAACAAGTATTAACACCATTATTACTCCAAATCTGTTTACATCCATCAGCCAAAGGATCCATTCATCTGGGTTTGCATTTCGTGCTAATGTGAACTTGATTAATTCCTAAATAATGAGAGTTTCTACTCACCTTAAGCTAATTACACACCCCTTCTTGTTACAAGAACAATTTTTTCATGCATTCACCATCAAATTATCTGTTGACTCTTTCTTAACGACAATATTCATTATTGAAAAACAATTTCCATGAATCGTCTATAACATGAATTCATTCAATTGCAACAAACAATAGAGTTCCTGATCTCGAAATTGCATTTCCTATTGATATTAATTGGTTGAATTCTAAAATAAAGAGTACCTCCAATCATTTTTGGTTGGTTAGCAAGGCTCCTCTTTTGATTCCAAACGCACTTTTTGATACAGTGATAATGAAATTGACATATGTTGCTAAAACAACGAAGTATATTAATTAAATCAAACAAGTATTAACACCATTATTACTCCAAATCTGTTTACATCCATCAGCCAAAGGAGTCATTCGGATCTGGGTTTGCATTTTCGTGCTAATGTGAACTTGATTAATTCCTAAATAATGAGAGTTTCCACTCACCTTAAGCTAATTACGCTCCTCTTCTTGTTACAAGAAACTATTTTTCATGGATTGACCATGAAATTATATATGTGTTGACTCTTTCTTAATGACTATATTCATTATGAAAACAATTTTCATGAATCGTCTATAACATGAATTCATTCAATTGCAACAAACAATAGAGTTCTTGATCTTAAATTGCAATTTCTTATTGATATTAATTGGTTGAATTCTAAAATAAAGAGTACCTCCCATCATTTTTTGGTTAGCAAGGCTCCTGCTTTTGATTCCAAAACGCACTTTTTGATAAAGGGTGATAATGAAATTGACATATGTTGCTAAACAATGAAGTATATTAATTAAATCAAAACAAGTATTAACACCATTATTACTCCAAATCTGTTTACATCCATCAGCCAAATGAGTCATTCATCTTGGTTAGCATTTCGTGCTAATGTGAACTTGATTAATTACTAAATAATGAGACTTTTTTACTCACCTTAAGCTAATTACGCTCCTCTTCTTGTTACAAGAACAATTTTTCATGGATGCATTCACCATCAAAATTATCTGTTGACTCTTTCTTAACGACTATATTCATTATGGAAAACAATTTCCATGAATCGTCTATAACATGAATTCATTCAATTGCAACAAAACAATAGAGTTCTTGATCTTAAATTGCATTTCTTATTGATTTTAATTGGTTGAATTCTAAAAATAAAGAGTACCTCCCATCATTTCTGGTTAGCAAGGCTCCTCTTTTTGATTCCAAATGCACTTTTTGATAAAGTGATAAATGAAATTGACATATGATGCTAAACAACGAAGTATATTAATTAAATCAAACAAGTATTAACACCATTATTACTCCAAATCTGTTTACATCCATCAGCCAAAGGAAGTCATTCCATCTTGGATTGCATTTCGTGCTAATGTGAACTTGATTAATTCCTAAATAATGAGAGTTTCTACTCACCTTAAGCTAATTACACTCCTCTTCTTGTTACAAGAACTATTTTTTCATGCATTGACCATGAAATTATATTGTTGACTCTTTCTTAACGACTATATTCATTATATGAAAACAATTTCCATTGAATCGTCTATAACATGAATTCATTCAATTGCAACAAACAATAGAGTTTCTTGATCTTAAATTGCATTTCTTATTGATATTAATTGGTTGAATTCTAAAATAAAGAGTACCTCCCATCATTTTTGTGGTTAGCAAGTCAAATCTTTTGATTCCAAACACACCTTTTGATACGTTGGTGATAATGAAATTGACATATGATGCTAAACAACGAAGTATATTAATTAAATCAAAACAAGTATTAACACCATTATTACTCCAAATCTGTTTTACATCCATCAGCCAAAATGAGTCATTCATCTTGGGTTTGCATTTCGTGCTAATGTGAACTTGATTAATTCCTAAATAATGAGAGTTTTCTAACTCACCTTAAGCTAATTATTACGCTCCTCTTCTTGTTACAAGAACTATTTTTCATGCATTGACCATCAAATTATATGTTGACTCTTTTCTTAACGACTATATTCATTATGAAAACAATTTTCATGAATCGTCTATAACATGAATTCATTCAATTGCAACAAACAATAGAGTTCTTGATCTTAAATTGCATTTCTTATTGATATTAATTTTGGTTGAATTCTAAAATAAAGAGTACCTCCCATCATTTCTGGTTAGCAAGGCTCCTCTTTTGATTCCACAAAAATGCACTTTTTGATACAGGTGATAATGAAAATTGACATATGTTGCTAAACAACGAAGTATATATAATTAAATCAAACAAGTATTAACACCATTATTACTCCAAATCTGTTTACAATCCATCAGCCAAAGGAGTCATCATCATCTTGGGTTTAGCATTTCATGCTAATGTGAACTTGATTAATTCCTAAATAAATGAGAGTTTTCTAATCACCTTTAAGCTAATTACGCTCCTCTTCTTGTTGTTACAAGAACAATTTTTCATGCATTCACCATCAAATTATCTGTTGACTCTTTCTCAACGACCTATATTCATTATGAAAACAATTTCCATGAATCGTCTATAACATGAATTCATTCAATTGCAACAAACAATAGAGTTCTTGATCTTAAATTGCATTTCTTATTGATATTAATTGGTTGAATTCTAAAATAAAGAGTACCTCCCATCATTTTTTTGGTTAGCAAGGCTCCTCTTTTGATTCCAAATGCACTTTTTGATACAGTGATAATGAAATTGACATATGATGCTAAACAACGAAGTATATTAATTAATAAAAACACAAGTATTAACAACACCATTATTACTCCAAATCTGTTTACATCCATCAGCCCAATGGAGTCATTCATCTGGGTTTGCATTTCGTGCTAAATGTGAACTTGATTAATTCCTAAAATAATGAGAGTTTCCACTCACCTTAAGCTAATTTTACGCTCCTCTTCTTGTTACAAGAACAATTTTTCATGCATTGACCATGAAATTATCTGTTGACTCTTTCTTAACGACTATATTCATTATGAAAACAATTTTCATGAATCGTCTATAACATGAATTCATTCAATTGCAACAAACAATAGAGTTTCTTGATCTTAAAATTGCATTTCTATTGATATTAATTGGTTGAATTCTAAAATAAAGAGTACCTCCCATCATTTTTGGTTAGCAAGCTCCCTCTCTTTTGATTCCAAACGCACACTTTTTGATACAGTGATAATGAAATTGACATATGTTGCTAAACAACGAAGTATATTTAATTAAATCAAACAAGTATTAACACCATTATTACTCCAAATCTGTTTATATCCATCAGCCAAATGATGAGTCATTCATCTGGGTTTGCAATTTCGTGCTAATGTGAACTTGATTAATTCCTAAATAATGAGAGTTTCCACTCACCTTAAAGCTAATTACGCTCCCTCTTCTTGTTACAAGAAGAATTTTTTTTCATGGATTGACCATGAAATTATATGTTGACTCTTTCTTAACGACTATATTTCATTATGAAAACAATTTCCATGAATCGTCTATAACATGAATTCATTCAATTGCAACAAACAATAGAGTTCTTGATCTTAAATTGCATTTCTTATTGATATTAATTGGTTGAATTCTAAAATAAAGAGTACCTCCCATCATATTTTTTGGTTAGCAAGTCTCCTCTTTTGATTCCAAACACACACTTTTTGATAAAGCGATAATGAAATTGACATATGTTGCTAAACAACGAAGTATAGTATTAATTAAATCAAACAAGTATTAACACCATTATTACTCCAAATCTGTTTTTGTGTGTCCATCAGCCCAAATGAGTCCATTCATCTTGGATTGCATTTTCATTGCCAATGTGAACTTGATTTAATTACTACTAAATAATGAGACTTTCTACTCACCTTAAGCTAATTACACACCCCTTCTTGTTACAAGAACAATTTTTCATGCATTCACCATGAAATTATCTGTTGACTCTTTCTTAACGACTATATTCATTATGAAAACAATTTTCCATGAATCGTCTATAAACATGAATTCATTCAATTGCAACAAACAATAGAGTTCTTGATCTTAAATTGCATTTCTTATTGATATTAATTGGGTTGAATTCTAAAAATAAAGAGTACCTCCATCATTTTTTGGTTAGCAAAAGGCTCCTCTTTTGATTCCAAACGCAACTTTTTTGATACAGTGATAATGAAATTGACATATGTTGCTAAACAAACGAAGTATATTAATTAAATCAAACAAGTATTAACACCATTATTACTCCAAATCTGTTTACATCCATCATCACCAAAGGAGTCATTCATCTGGGTTTATCAATTTCGTGCTAAATGTGAACTTGATTAATTCCTAAATAATAATGAGAGTTTCCACTCACCTTAAGCTAATTACGCTCCTCTTCTTGTTTACAAGAACTATTTTTCATGCATTGACCATGAAAATTATATGTTTGACTCTTTCTTAACGACTATATTCATTATGAAAACAATTTTCCATGAATCGTCTATAACATGAATTCATTCAATTGCAACAAACAATAGAGTTTCTTGATCTTAAATTGCATTTCTTATTGATATTAATTGGTTGAATTGAATTTAAAATAAAGAGTACCTCCCATCATTTTCTGGTTAGCAAGGCTCCTCTTTTGATTCCAAACACACTTTTTGATACGTGTGATAATGAAATTGACATATGTTGCTAAACAAATGATATATATTAATTAAATCAAACAAGTATTAACACCATTATTACTCCAAATCTGTTTGTGTCCATCAGCCAAATGAGTCATTCATCTGGGATTGCATTTCATGCCAATGTGAACTTGTTTAATTTACTAAATAATGGGAGTTTCTAATCACCTCAAGCTAATTAGGCTCCTCTTCTTGTTACAAGAACAATTTTTCATGCATTCACCATCAAATTATATGTTGACTCTTTCTTAAACGACTATATTCATTATGAAAACAATTTCCATGAATCGTCTATAACATGAATTCATTCAATTGCAACAAACAATAGAGTTCCTGATCTTAAATTGCATTTCTTATTGATATTAATTGGTTTGAATTCTAAAATAAAGAGTACCTCCCATCATTTCTGGTTAGCAAGGCTCCTCTTTTGATTCCAAAACGCACTTTTTGATACGGTGATAATGAAATTGACATATGTTGCTAAACAAACGAAGTATATTAATTAAATCAAACAAGTATTAACACCATTATTACTCCAAATCTGTTTTACATCCATCAGCCACAAATTGAGTCATTCATCTGGGTTTGCATTTCATGCTAATGTGAACTTGATTAATTCCTAAATAATGAGAGTTTCTACTCACCTTAAGCTAATTACACACCCCTTCTTGTTACAAGAACTATTTTTTCATGCATTCACCATGAAAATTATATGTTGACTCTTTCTTAACGACTATATTCATTATGAAAACAATTTTCATGAATCGTCTATAACATGAATTCATTCAATTGCAACAAACAATAGAGTTCTTGATCTTCGAATTGCATTTCTTATTGATATTAATTGGTTGAATTCTAAAAATAAAGAGTACCTCCCATCATTTTTGGTTAGCAAGGCTTCCAATTTTTGATTCCAAACGCACTTTTTGATAAAGTGATAATGAAATTGACATATGTTGCTAAAAAATGAAGTATATATTAATTAAATCAAAAAGAGTATTAACACCATTATTACTCCAAATTTGTTTACATCCATCAGCCAAAGGATTTATTCATCTAGGTTTGCATTTCGTGCTAATGTGAACTTGATTAATTCCTAAATAATGAGAGTTTCTACTCACCTTAAGCTAATTACACACCCCTTCTTGTTACAAGAACAATTTTTTCATGCATTCACCACCATGAAATTATATGTTGACTCTTTCTCAAACGACTATATTCATTATGAAAACAATTTCCATGAATCGTCTATAACATGAATTCATTCAATTGCAACAAACAATAGAGATCTTGATCTCGAATTGAGTTTTCTATTGATATTAATTGGTTGAATTCTAACATAAAGAGTTCCTCCCATTATTTTTGGTTAGCACGGCTCCTCTTTTGATTCCAAACGCACTTTTTGATACAGTGATAATGAAATTGACATATGTTGCTAAACAATGAAGTATATTAATTAAATCAATCAAGTATTAACACCATTATTACTCCAAATCTGTTTACATCCATCAGCCAATTGAGTCATTCATCGGGGTTTGTATATTGTGCTAATGTGAACTTGATTAATTCCTAAATAATGAGAGTTTCCACTCACCTTAAGCTAATTACGCTCCTCTTCTTGTTACAAGAACTATTTTTCATGGATTGACCATGAAATTATACGTTGACT
This sequence comes from Ceriops zippeliana, assembly GCA_037897445.1. NCBI lineage: Eukaryota > Viridiplantae > Streptophyta > Magnoliopsida > Malpighiales > Rhizophoraceae > Ceriops > Ceriops zippeliana. The sequence continues at coordinate 82,753 of JBAPLH010001040.1, forward strand.
CTTTCTTAATGACTATATTTCATTATGAAAAACATTTTTCATGAATCGTCTATAACATGAATTCATTCCATTGCAACAAACAATAGAGTTCCTGATCTTAAATTGCATTTCTTATTGATATTAATTGGTTGAATTCTAAAATAAAGAGTACCTCCCAGCATATCTAGTTAGCAATGCTCCTCTTTTGATTCCAAACACACTTTTTTATACGGTGATAATGAAATTGACATATGATGCAAAACAATGAAGTATATTAAATTAAATCAAACAAGTATTAATTAACACCATTATTACTCCAAATCTGTTTTGTGTCCATCAGCCCAAATGAGTCATTCGTCTTGGATTGCATTTCATGCCAATGTGAACTTGATTTTAATTACTAAATAATGGGACTTTCTAATCATCTCAAGCTAATTAGGCTCCTCTTCTTGTTACAAGAACAATTTTTTTCATGCATTCACACCATCAAATTATATGTTGACTCTTTCTTAACGACTATATTCATTATGAAAACAATTTTCCATGAAATCGTCTATAACATGAATTCATTCAATTGCAACAAACAATAGAGTTTTCTTGATCTTAAATTGCATTTCTTATTGATATTAATTGGTTGAATTCTAAAATAAAGAGTACCTCCCATCATTTTCTGGTTAGCAAGGCTCCTCTTTTGATTCCAAACGCACCTTTTTTGATACGGTGATAATGAAATTGACATATGATGCTAAAACAATGAAGTATATTAATTAAATCAAACAAGTATTAACACCATTATTACTCCAAATCTGTTTACATCCATCAGCCAAAGGTCATTTATTCATTCATCTGGGTTTGCATTTCGTGCTAATTGTGAACACATTGATTAATTCCTCAAAATAATGAGAGTTTCTTACTCACCTTAAGCTAATTACACTTCCTCTTCTTAATTACTTCCGAAGAACAATTTTTCATGCAATTCATACTAGAACCTAGATAGTTGCACAAATTATCTTATTTGTTGACTCTTTCTTAACGACTGTATATTCATTATGAAAACAATTTTCCATGAATTCGTGAATTATAACATGAATTCATTCTCAATTGCAACAAACAATAGTGTTCTTGATCATTAAATTGCATTTCTTATTGATATTAATTTGGTTGAAAATTCTAAAAAATAAAGAGTTACTTGCCTCCCATCCCATTTCTGGTTAGCAGGAAGGCTCCTCTTTTGAATTCCAAACTCGCACTTTTTGATAAAGTATCTTCATAATGAAAATTGACCATATGTTTGCTAAACAACGAAGTATATTAATTATTAAATCAAACAAGTTATTAACACCATTATTACTCCAAATCCTGTTTACGAAATCCATCAGCCAAAGGTGCCCATTCATCTGCTTGGGTTTGCATTCGTGCTAATGTGTAGGAACTATCATTCATCATGTCCTAAATAAATGAGAGTTTCTACAGGGCACCCATTTAAGCTAATTACACTCCCTTCTTGTTACAAGAACAATATTTCATTGCATTCACCTATCAAATTATTCTGTTGACTCTTTCTCAACGACAAAATTGCAACAAACAATAGTTCTTGATCTCGAATTGCATTTCCTATTGATATTAATTGGTTGAATTCTACATATAAA